>CM077647.1:179587275-179604775 GCA_039707465.1 Rhabdophis nuchalis | reverse complement strand
TAGTTTTATGAGCTGATCAATAAATAAGGCAGGGAGACTAGTATAGATCTATTTCAAGCTTTTTAGCTCTCATCAGCTAGCCATACCCTTACTGGGATTTGAACCGGAGCTGTATTACATGCTAGGCAAATGTCTTAGCCACTTGAGCCACCAGGTTCTCTTCCTGCTCAGCTGAGACAGGAGGATAAGGAACAAATGAGGTGTTGTGGAACAAATATATATATATATATATATCTTGTATTTCAAATCTCAAATCTCATTGTTACATGGGAAGATATCCGAATACAACAAGACCAGCATAGCTACATATCTACGAAAACAAATATATACACATATACATATACATAACATATACATACACGCACGCATGCACACACACAAGAGCAGAGTTGGAAGGGACCCTGGAGGTCATCTAGTCCAACCCCCTGCCTATTTATTTTTATTTATTCTATTAAATTTATATCCCGCCCTTCTCCAAACGGACCCAGGGCGGCGCACAGGAATGTTAAAATACATACAAAACATATAAAATTTAAAAAACTTATTCTAGTAAAACCTGTGCTAAAAACCGAATTAAAATCCCAAATTTAAAACTGTCTAATGGTCAATACAGGGGGTTACGCTAGCCCGGCTAGATGGAATAAATGTGTCTTCAGACACTTGCGGAAGAGGCGGAGGTCAGAGATGGTGCGGAGTTCAGGGTAGTAGGTCGTTCCAGAGGACTGGCCCAGCCACAGAGAAGGCTCTTCCCCTGGGTGTTGCCAGTCGGCATTGTCCAGCTGACGGCACCCTGAGGAGGCCCTCTCTGTGGGAGCGTATCGGTCTGAGGGATGTATGGGGCAGGAGGCGGTCTCGCATATAACTAGGCCCCGAGCCATGGAGCGCTTTAAAGATGGTCGTCAAGACCTTGAAGCGCACCCGAAAGACCACAGGAAGCCAGTGCAGCTCGCGCAGGATAGGTGTTATGTAGGAGTGTCTAGGCGCTCCCGTAATCACCTGCGCGGCTGCGTTCTAGACTAGCTGCAGCTTTTGGGTGCACCTCAAGGGGAGCCCCATGTAGAGAGCATTACAGTAGTCGAGTCGAGAGGTGAGAGTGCTTGAGTGACTGTGCGTAGGGCACCCCGGTCCAGTAAGGGGCGCAATTGGCACATCAGGCGTACCTGATGGAACGCCCCCCTGGCCACGGCTGCCACATGATCTTCCATAGACAGCCGGGAATCCAGGAGGACACCCAAATTGCGCGCCCTCTCCACGGGGGCCGGTGTTTCGCCCCCAATGGCCAGTGTTGGAATAATCTGGCTGAACCGGGGCGCCGGAAGCCACAGCCACTCAGTCTTGGACAGGTTGAGCTTGAGTTTGTTACCACCCATCCAGATCCGTACGGCCTCCAAACACCGGGACATAACCTCGACGGCATCGTTGGGGTGGTCTGGGGTGGATATGTACAACTGAGTATCATCAGCGTACAGATGATATCCCACCCCAAAACCACGGATGATCTCACCCAGCGGCTTCATATATGTGTTGAACAGTAGGGGCGAGAGGACCAACCCCTGAGGAACCCCACATATGAGGGGCCTCGAGGCCGACCTCTGCCCCCCTGTCAACACATATTGCGACCGACCAGAGAGGTAGGACGAGAACCACCGCAAAACGGTGCCTCCCAGCCCCAACCCCCCCAGTCGGCGCAATAGGATACCATGGTCGATGGTATCAAAAGCCGCTGAGAGGTCTAATAGGACTAGGATAGAGGAATATCCTCTATCCCGCGCCCTGCAGAGATCATCAACCAACGCGACCAATGCCGTCTCGGTGCTGTGCCCGGGTCGGAAGCCGGACTGGCGCGGGTCTAGATAATCAACTTCCTCCAAGTGTCGCGGAAACTGTTGGGCCACCACACTCTCGACAACCTTCACTAGAAAGTGGAGGTTGGAGACAGGACAATAGTTCTCTAATAATGCTGGATCCAGGGACGGCTTCTTGAGGAGGGGCCTTACTACCGCCTCTTTCAAGACGGCAGGCAAGGACCCCTCACTCAAAGATGCGTTGACAATGCCCTGGAGCCAGCCTCGTGTCGTCTCTCAGGATGCTAGTACAAGCCAGGAGGGACACGGGTCCAATAAACATGTGGTAGCCCTAAGTCTCTTTGACAACTTGTCCATATCCTCGGTGGTAATAAAATCAAACTCCTCCCAGGATGGTGTCACAAGATCAGCCTCGGCCCGCTCGACTGGACCACTGTCGATGGAGGGTAACTCGTTCCGAATCCGAGTGATTTTCTCCTGCAGATAAATCCCAAATTCCTCTGCTCGACCCTGTAAAGAGGCTTCCCGCGGCCTCTGTTGAAGGAGGGAGCGGGTCACCCCAAACAGGGCGGCAGGGCGGTTATCTGCGGATGCAATAAGAGTGGCACAATACTCACGTTTGGCCACTCTTATCGCCACTAAGTAAGTCCTAATATGGTCTCTCACTAGTGTTCGGTCGGCTTCGGAGCGAGAAGATCTCCATCTGCTCTCTAGGCGTCTCTTGTGGCACTTCATCTCCCTAAGCCCTTCGGTAAACCAAGGAGCCCAGGTGGTTCGTCGCCGCAAGAGAGGCCGCAAGGGCGCGACTCGGTCCTAGGCCCCCGTGGCCGCACTTAACCATGCGGCCACTAGGTCCTCAGTCGAGTCGCGGGGCAAGTCAACAGGAATTGGCCCAAGCTCCCTTTGGAACCTTATCGGGTCCATCAGGAGCCTGGGGCGGAACCATATAGGAATGTCCAGTTCCGCCTCCCCGCAGTGAGGTGCGGCGATCGGAAAGTCGAGCTGAAGGAGAGCGTGATCTGTTCATGACAGGGGTGTGATGACTAGATCCCCTATTCCCAGATCACTACTCCACTGTCTCGAGACGAAGATTAGATCCAGGGTGTGTCCGCCCTCATGGGTAGGGCCTACAACTACTTGGGTCAGGTCCATGGCTGTCATGGAAGACATGAACTCCCGAGCTACCCCAGAGGTTTCGCCTGCCGACGGCAGGTTAAAGTCCCCCATGACTAGCAGTCTGGGGGTCTCAACCGCCGCCTCGGCTATCACCTCTAGGAGCTCGGGCAGGGCTGTTGTCGTATAGCGAGGAGCCAGGTATACAACTAACACGCCCAACTGCCACCCTAGGCCCCACTTCACAAGGAGGGACTCGCATCCAGTCGTCTGAGGGATCGTGGTCTCCTTTGGCTCAAGACCTTCCCTAACTATAATCGCCACCCCCCCACCCCTCCCTAGGGCCCTAGGCTGATGAAAGACTCGGTATCCTGGTGGGCACATTTCTACGAGGGGATGTCCTCCCTCGTGGCCCAACCAGGTTTCCGTGATACCCACCAGGTCCGGGTCCCCCTCTGACACAAGGTCTTGGATGAGGGGGGCTTTTTGTACCACGGACCTGGCGTTACACAACATCAGCCTAGGGCCCCGGGTCTGTGGTTCTTGCCCACCTAGTCTGCAATGGGAACATGGGGGGTTGGAGCGCGTAACCGCCCGTAGCCAGCAGCCGCGGTCCTCCAACCAATGATGTCCACCCCATCTCCCACCGCCCCTGCCCCTCCCCAAGACCGAACTGATGGAAGATGCCTCAATGGAAACGACCCCCCCCTCCTCCTCCGTTCCTCTGCTTCCGCCAGCCGGCCCTATAGATTGACGCCCCCCCACCTGACTATCCCTACCCTCCTCCCTGGAACCCCCTAAAATCCGAATTAAAAAGTTAAATAAAAACCCCCTTAGTCTGCGCTTCGCCCACCTCTCAGGAGCAATAAGTCCATCCTCGAGGTGGGCCCGTGATAAACTAGGGGGCCAAGCCTGCGAGAGGGTAGACTCCCGCAGGCGAAGGAGAACTGACCTTGAATAAGATAACATTAGACGGCATTGACACTAAAAAAAAAAAGGGGTGGGGGATCCCCAAAGATGATACACTGCAAGTCCATGGTTAAAACAGCGAGCATAAAGGCCCATTATACAATAGATGGTGAAAATGGTAAAAGATGATAAAGATGGTAAAATCGACAATTAATTGATTAAAGGGCTTCCTAGACAGGAAGCCCTATCCCGTTTCAGACCAATGGCTATCTAACATCTTTTTAAAGACTTCCAGTGTTGGGGCATTCACAACTTCTGGTGGCAAGGAGTTCCACTGATTCATTGTTCTCACTGTCAGGAAATTCCTCCTCAGTTCTAAGTTGCTTCTCTCCTTGATTTAGTTTCCACCCATTGCTTCTTGTTCTGCCCTCGGGTGCCTTGGAGAATAGCACCCATACATAGACATATATATATATATATTTTCAATCCCTCTTTTCTTTTAAAACAAACACACGAGTTTCCCCAAGGTTGCACAACCGCTTGTTTTTCCTAGGAATTGTGCAGCCAAAGTGTACTCCAGCGGCAGATCGCAATGTCCAAATTGTGTCATCCTGGCATTGTGTCGTTTGTGCGCAAATCACACAATCCGTCGGGGGTGGGGGGGAGGGAGATTAGGTTAGCTTTTAGGCGCAAATGTCCCAAAATGTCATGATTTGACTTGGGTTCAAACCAGGCGCAGAGGGATTTGCAAAGCTGTAAGGGGCAGGATGAGGTGTATGTGTGTATGTGTGTGTGTGTGTTTGTGTTGGCCTGCGTGTCAATGGCGGGAGAGAGGGAGAAGAAGGAAGTCAAAAGTATCTTCCGGGGGTGGCGATTATTTTTCTTTGTTTTGTATCCAACTCAGATTAACTGTATCCGTTGGGCAGTCCTTGCAAAAGAAATTTGAAAAAAAGAGAGAGGGGGGGAGAGAGGAAGAGAGAGAGAGACAGAGAGAGAGAGAAAGAGAGAGAGAAAGAAAGAGAGAAAGAGAGAGAGAGAGAGAGAAAGAGAGAGAGAGAGACAGAGAGAGAGAAAGAGAAAGGGAAAAAGAGAAAGAGACAGAGAAAGAGAGAGAGAAATACAGAGAAAGACAGAGAGAGAAAGAAAGAGAGAAAAAGAGAGAGAGAGAAAGAGAGAGAGAAATACAGAGAAAGAGAGAGAAAAAGAGAGAGAGCGAGAAAGAGAGAGAGAAATACAGAGAAAGAGAAAGAGAGAGAGAAAGAGACAGAGAAATACAGAGAAAGACAGAGAGAGAGAAAAAGAGAGAAAAAGAGAGAGAGAGAGAGAGAGAGAAAGACAGAGAGAGAGAAAAAGAGAGAGACAGAGAAAGAGAGAGAGAGAGAGAGAAAGAAAGAGAGAAAAAAAGAGAGAGAAAGACACAGAGAGAAAGACAGAGAGAAAAAGAGAGAGAGACAGAGAGAGACAGAGAGAAAGAGAGAGAGAAATACAGAGAAAGACAGAGAGAGAGAGAGAAAGAGAGAAAAAGAGAGAGAGAGAAGGAGAGAGAGAGACAGAGAGAGAAAAAGACAGAGAGAGAAAGTGAGAGAAAGAGGGAAAGACACAGAGAGAAAGAAAGAGAAAGAGAGAGACAGAGAGAGAGAAAGAGAAAGAAAGACACAGAGAGAAAGACACAGAGAAAGAGAGAGAGAAAGACAGAGAGAGAAAGAGAAAGACACAGAGAGAAAGACAGAGAGAAAGAGGGAGAGAAAGAGAGAGAGAGAAAAAGAGAAAGACACAGAGAGAAAGACAGAGAGAGAGACACAGAGAGAGAGAAAGAGAGAAAGAGAGAGAGAAAGAGAGAGAGAGAGAGAGAAAGACAGACAGAGAGAGAAAGAGAGAGAGGGAGAAGCTAAACCCGGACTTTTGGAATGGATTTGTGGGTGAAAGGTGACTTGAAAGGAGGAAGGGGGGGCTAGTCCCTGGTGAGGAGGATGACGTGGAGAAGAAGCAGCAAGGGTTCTATTTTGTTCCCCCCAACAAACCCCCCTCCCCCCACCAGACAGACGTAGAGCTCTCGCCTCCCAATCCGGAGGTTTGTGAGTTCGATCCTAGGTAGAGACCGATGTAGGGTCTCCTGCTTGGGCAAAGGGGGTTGGACTAGATGACCTGCCAGATCCCTTCCAACTCGGTTCAAGATGTGCAGGCAGGAAAAAAAACCGGAGCAATTGAGTTGGCGATCCGCCGTTCGCACAACCGCACTTTTCCCCCTGCACCCACAACTTTCGTGGGACCTGCCTGCCGAAGCCCGCAGCAGCAGGGAGAGAGGGAAGGGGAGCATGGAAAGAGAGGAGGAGGAAGAGGAGGAAGAGGAGGACTCTGGAGCCTGGTTGTTAGCTGGCCGACGTTTCACGACCACACTAAGTAACCTCATCAGTGCTACAAAGGAGTGGGGTTGGGGCAGGGGAGCAGGACAGCAACCTCCTTCTGGGGGCAAGCAGGCAGAGAGGGTCCCCGGGGCAGGTGCGGATCCTGCTGGAGATCCTGTTGCGCCCATTTCCCAGGTAGGAAACGGAGGCAGAAACAAAGAGGAAGGAGGGAGGGAGGGAAGATAGGAAAGGAGGGAGGGAGGAAAAGAGAAGGGGGAAAGAGAAGAAGGGCGAGAAGGAAGGAGGGAGAGGGAGGAAGGAATAGAGAGAGGGAGAGAGGGAGGGAAAGAAGGAGGAGAGAGAGAAGGAAGGAAGGAGACAGAGAGGGAGGGAAGGAAGGAAAAGTGGGAGGGAGGCAGAGAGGGAGAGAAGAAAGGAAGGAGAGGGAGGAAGGGAGGAAGGAATAGAGAGAGGGGGAGAGGGAGGGAAAGAAGGGGGAGAGAGAGAAGGAAGGAAGGAGACAGAGAGGGAGGGAAGGAAGGAAAAGTGGGAGGGAGGCAGAGAGGGAGAGAAGAAAGGAAGGAGAGGGAGGAAGGGAGGAAGGAATAGAGAGAGGGGGAGAGGGAGGGAAAGAAGGGGGAGAGAGAGAAGGAAGGAAGGAGACAGAGAGAGGGAGGGAAGGAAGGAAAAGTGGGAGGGAGGCAGAGAGGGAGAGAAGAAAGGAAGGAGAGGGAGGAAGGGAGGAAGGAATAGAGAGAGGGAGAGAGGGAGGGAGAGAACGAGGAGAGAGAGAAGGAAGGACAGAGAGAGGGAGGGAAGGAAGGAAAAGTGGGAGGCAGAGAGGGAGAGAAGAAAGGAAGGAGAGGCAGGAAGGGAGGAAGGAATAGAGAGAGGGGGAGAGGGAGGGAAAGAAGGGGGAGAGAGAGAAGGAAGGAAGGAAGGACAGAGAGAGGGAGGGAAGGAAGGAAAAGTGGGAGGGAGGCAGAGAGGGAGAGAAGAAAGGAGGGAGAGGGAGGAAGGATGGATGGAAGGAATAGAGGGAGAGAGGGGGTGAAGGAAAGAAAAGGGTGTAGGGAGGGAGGGAGGAAGAGAAGGAAGGTGGGAGAGGGATGAAGGAAGGAATAGAGGAAGGGATGGGAGGAAGGAGGTTGGGCGACAGACCAAAGGAAGGAAAGGAAAGAGGGAGAGAAGAAGGGGAGGGAGGAAAGGGAGAAGGAGGACAGAAAGGAGGGAGAGGGAGGTGAAGGAAGGAAAAGAGGAGGGAGGGAGAGATGCAAGGAAGGCGGGAATGAAGAAAAGAAAGGAGAGAAACAGAGAGGGAGGGCACGAAGGAAAGAAAGGAGAGAGAGAAACAGAGGGAGGAAACGAAGGAAAGGAGAGGGAGGGATGAAGGAAGGAGGGAAGGAAAGAAAGGAGGGGAGGGAGAAAAACAGAGGAAGGGAGGAAAAGAGGGAGGGAGGAGAAAAGAGGGAGAGAAGGAGGGAGGAAAGGAGGACGGAAAAGAGGGAAGGGAGGAAAGGCAGAAAGGAGGGAGGGAGAGAAGGGGGGAAGGAAGGAAAAGAGGGAGAGAAGGAGGGATGAAAGAAAGGCAGAAAGGAGGGAGGGAGAGAAGGGGGGAAGGAAGGAAAAGAGGGAGAGAAGGAGGGATGAAAGAAAGGCAGAAAGGAGGGAGGGAGAGAAGGGGGGAAGGAAGGAAAAGAGGGGTCCGGGGGAGGCGAGGGAAGGAGGAGGAGGAGGGGGGGGGTCCCCGAGGGCGCTGGGCTCACCCCACCATCCGCGTGTAGGGCGCCGGCATGCTTCCCAGCCTCCGATCGGCAGCGGCAGGAGCCCGCGAGGGGCTGCGGGTTAAAAAGGGCGAGGGAGGGAGGGAGGGAGGCGCCGAGGCTGATAGGCTGGCCCGGCCAGGCCCCCCGCCCCGCCCCGCCCCTCCCTCCTTCCCCCCCTCCCTCCGGCCGCGTCGGCACTGATGTAACCCCGCCCGGCTCTTGCTCCGCTGCCGCCTACAGGGGTCTGCAAAGTTGGCTCTTTTAAGACGGGTGGACTTCAACTCCCAGAATTCCCCAGCCAGCTAAGGCTGGCTGGGGAATTCTGGGAGTTGAAGTCCACCCGTCTTAAAAGAGCCAACTTTGCAGACCTCTGGCTTAGGAGATCCGGGAATGGGGACCTCTGCCCACGTGCAGAGCGCCCCTGGGGCCACGCCTCCGCCCAGCTGCCTCAACACCCCCCCCCCCCCGCACCCGCCTGACCTTCCGCTCTAAGTGGACAGTGGCCCTGAAAAAAGGGGACAGGATCCATTTTTCACACTTACGACCAGGAGACTTTTTTTTTCACACTCACAACCAGGATCCTTTTTCCACACTGACGACCAGGATCCTTTTTTCACACTGACGACCAGGATCCTTTTTTCACACTTACGGCCAGGATCCTTTTTTCACACTTACGACCAGGATCCTTTCCCCCCACACTTACGACCAACCATTGCAGTATGCTTAGGATCTTTTTTTCCACACTCACAACCAGGATCCTTTTTCCACACTTACGACCAGGATCCTTTTTTCACACTTACGACCAGGATCCTTTTTTCACACTTACGACCAGGATCCTTTTTTCACACTTATGACCAGGATCCTTTCCCCCCATACTTACGACCAACCATTGCATTATGCTTAGGATCTTTTTTTCACACTTAGGACCAGGATCTTTTTTTCACATTTATGACCAGGATCTTTTTTCACACTTACGACCCGGATACTTTTTTTCCACACTCACAAACAGGATCCTTTTTTCACACTTATGACCAGGATCCTTTTTTCACACTTATGACCAGGATCCTTTCCCCCCCACACTTACGACCAACTGTTGCAGCATCTTAGGATCATTTTTTCACACTTATGACCAGGATCTTTTTTTCACACTTATGACCAGGATATTTTTCACACTTATGACTAACCGTTGCACCATACTTAGAATCTCCCCTCCCCCACTCATGACCCGGAGCCTTTTTTCGCACTTACGACCAGGATATTTTTTCACCCTTACACTGACCATTGCAGTATACATAAGGCAAATAATAATAATAATTAATAATAATTTATTATATTTATAAACCGCCCCCTCTCCCCAAAGGGACTCGGGGCGGTGTACAGGAAAATTAAAAAAACCAACTAAAAACATACAATACACACAAATGTAAAAACGAATTAAACTACCCTGTACAAAATTTAAAAACCATTAAAATTACCACCCATTAAAACAGACTGGGGCGAGGAGCATAGATTAGGCCAAGCTGGCCTGATGAAACAAATAGGTTTTTACTTTTTGGCGGAAGGCGCGGAGGTCCGTAGTCGTTCTAATATCCGGGGGTAGGTCGTTCCAGAGAGTCGGGCCCATCACAGAGAAGGCCCTTCCCCTGGGCGTCGCCCGCTGGCACTGCCTAGTGGACGGCACCCGGAGAAGTCCCTCTCTGTGTGAGCGAATCGGCCGGAGGGATGTATGGGGCAGGATGCGATCCCGCAAATAACTAGGTCCTGCCATGGAGCGCTTTAAAGATGATAATCAACACCTTGAAACGCACCCGAAAGACCACAGGCAGCCAGTGCAGCTCGCGCAGGAGTGGTGTTACATGGGAGTATCTAGTGACTCCCATAACTGCCCGCGCGGCCGCGTTCTGGGCCAGCTGTAATCTCCGGGTACATAAGGTTTCCCTCGCATATGTGCTAGTCGTTCCCGACTCTAGGGGGCGGTGCTCATCTCCGTTTCAAAGCTGAAGAGCCAGCGCTGTCCGAAGACGTCTCCGTGGTCACGTGGCCGGCATGACTCAACGTCCACAGGGGAAACCAGATTCACTTAACAACCGTCTGGCTCATTTAACCAGGGCAGTGATTCCCTTTACAACAGTGGCAAGAAAGGATGTAAAATATCGTGAGCAACCCGCTCGTTACGTGAATCCGATTTCCCTTTGAGTTTGTTTATCCAAAGGTCGCAGAAGGGGGAATCACGTGACCCCCCCGGCACAATACCACCGTCGTAAATATGAACCGGTGGCCAAATGTCTGAATTTTGTTCCTGGGACCGCGGGGATACTGCAAAGCTCGTAAGTGTGAACGACGGGCGTAAGTCACTTTTTCAATGCCGTCATAACTGCGAACGGTCATTAAATGAAGCGTGGTTAGTCGAGGACTCCCCATAATTCCCAGCAGCCTCCTTGGAAAATTAAAACTTTTTAATTTATAAATTGTAATTAGGTAGGGTTTTAAGTGGGTTTTTAGCATGGGTTTAAATAATTTAATACGTTTTAATGATGTATATTGTTTTATTGTGGTTTTAATAATGCCTGTGCGCCGCCCTGGGTCCCAACAGGGAGAAAGGCGGGGTATACATTCGATAAAATAATAAAAAAATAAATTAAAAAATGGGGACGAGGGAGGAACAAGAGAGTGGATGGTTTGGTAGAAGGTTAAGCACAGATTAAACGATGGGCAACTAGGGCGCCTTTATGACCTATGGACTTCAACTCCCAGAATTCCTGAGCTCGGTGGGCTCAGGAATTCTGGGAGTTGAAGTCCACAGGTCATAAGGGGCCCCATAGTTACCCCACCTGGCCATCGATGATCTTCAGGGAATGAAGATGGTCCCAATTCACCCAGTGACTGCTCAGTGTTGAAAAAAGGGGATGGCAGTCTCACTTAGTAACGAATATTTGGGGGCTCCATTGTGGTCGTAAGTTGAGGACTGGAAACGTTGCGGCTGTTTCGGGGGAGACGGCGGTCACCCGATGTTCCGGTCCCCATGGTCATAAGTGGAGGAGTACTTCAGATACTCTAATCCAGGGATGTCCAAACTTGGGAACGTTAAGACTTGTGGACTTCAACTCCCAGAATTCCCCAGCCGCCATGGCTGGCTGGGGAATTCTGGGAGTTGAAGTCCACAACTCTTAACGTTTCCAAGTTTGGACATCCCTGCTCTAATCCAAAGAGTCTAATCCGGATCGTTGCTAAAGGATCGTCGGCGGCCTGAGTAAGAGGCAGTAATTTTCCTCCCAGGAAATCAGTAGCCATAGACTGCCTGAGGTGGGATTCAGCCGGTTCGGAACGGTCCATCCGAACCAGTAGTGGGCATCGCGCCCCAGTTCTATGCCGTCCTATTAGGCACGTTGACAAGCTAAAGCCGCATGTGCGAGCGCTCACATTCGAGAACTGGTAGCACGGGGATGGACAGGTGGCCCGCAGAGCCCTCTCGGCCGGCACGCGAGCCCTTCCTTGCCTCAGCTCAGCTCCACCGTGCATGCGGGTGCTCCTCCCGCCGGTCGGCTGATTTTTGAGCCTCTGCCGCACAGGTGCGGGAGTTTAAGTTTCAATTTATTCAGAGTTGTATACCGCCCTTTCTCCCTTGCGGGACAGGGCGGTGAACAGGCAATAGCAAAACAACAATCAGAACATCAAATACAATAAATACGCTCAAAATGAATTCAACCACTAAGCCTGTTCTAAAATCCCCAATAGAAACCCCTAATAAAAACAGATTAAAAGACTACGCCCTATACATCCCTACGACCGACTCGCTCCCAGGGAGGGGGTCTTCTCCGGGTGCCGTCGACCGGGCAATGCCGGTTGGCGGCTCCCAGGGGAAGGGCCTTCTCTGTGGTGGGCCCTACCCTCTGGAACGGCCTACCTCCCGATCTCCGTACCATCTCAGACCTCCGCTTGTTCCGCCGGCACTTAAAAACGTACTATTTTCATCAGGCCGGCCTAGCATGATCTACTCCGCACCCTACTGTCTTATAATCAAATCAAAGTTTTAATTGATGGGTTTTTAAATTTTTAAATTTATTTTAAGCAAGGTATTGATTGAATTTAGTTATTATTTAGTAATATTTTGTTTTGATGTATATTTATTTTAAATCTCTGTTCGCCGCCCCGAGTCCCTTTGTGGTGAGATGGGTGCGGGTTACAAATGTGAATAATAATGAATAATAATAATAATAATAACAATAATAATAATAATAATAATAATACGCCAGGAGATCGGGGTGCATGTGGGAGATGTGCGTGCATGCGCAGGGAGGTGGGGGGGAGTCACACACGCATGCTTTTGGGGCAGGTGGGCACATGCACATTCGTCGGGGTGAGGAGGGAGTGTGGGGGGACGGCACACACATATCCCCTGCGGCCTGCAGTCTGCTGGGAGGCCTAGTAGGCCTCCCAGCAGACTGCAGGGAGGCCTACTAGGCCCAAAACGGGGCATGGAGTGGAGCATGCTTGGAGGAGAGGGGGCAGTGATGGGTTTCAAACTTTTTACAACCTACTCTGTAGGTGTGGCCTATTTTGTGGGCGTGGCTTGGCAGTCATGTGACAGGGTGGGAGGGGCCACCTTTTAAAATGTGGTGAAACTCATTTAACAACGCTTTTGCTTAGCAACCAAAATTTTGGACTCAATTGTGATGATCCTTTCTTTCTTTCTTTCTTTCTTTCTTTCTTTCTTTCTTTCTTTCTTTCTTTCTTTCTTTCTTTCTTTCTTTCTTTCTTTCTTTCTTTCCTTCCTTCCTTCCTTCCTTCCTTCCTTCCTTCCTTCCTTCCTTCCTTCCTTCCTTCCTTCCTTTCCTTTCCTTTCCTTTCCTTTCCGTTGGGTCACTGGCAGTGGTGGGCCAGATTTACTTCCAGGTACGCCGGTGGAACCCCCTCTCACCGGTTCTCTAAATTTCACCAACCGGCTCTCGCGAGTAGGTGCGAGCCTGCAGAAATCCACCACTGAGAGGGGGATAGGGTGCGTACGTGCATGCATAGGTGGGCGAGGTGGGAATGCGTGGGTGTGGGCACACACATCCCCCCTGAGGCCCGTTGGTGAGCCCAGGAGGATCAGGGAGGCCTACTAGGCCCAAAATGGGGTGCCAGGGGGTCGTGCATGAATGCACGAGGGGGTGGGAGAGCTCAGGGGTGCATGAGGAGGTCACACCTGCATGAGCAGGGTAGTTGGGCACACTGGGTGAGTGTCGCGCGCATATTGTGTTACGGGTGTGGGAGGCCTCCCTTTTGGCACATAAGAACCAAGTGAATACTACCCCTAAACCAGTGTTGGTTTGCAGCCGGTACGCCCCGGTACGGTCGTACCGGAGCCTGCCTTGAAAACCAGATACCATTACGGTACAGTGCTCTGGAGGGCCCAGCTGCCCGCCCGAGCTTCTTGCCATTCTTTTATGTCTTCAGTGTTCCCGCTACTGCGCACAGCACCTAGAGTGCCTGCGCGACGCTCCGCTGAGCAGCTCGAGCGTCATGGAGGCTCGCGGAAGCGCCAAGACAATGTGGACGCTGCCGGGCCCGTTCCAACCGTACTGGTTGGAATGGAATCTGGAACCCACCACTGCCCTAAACCCTCTCCCTTGTTCTCCCGGGAAAGAAGTCGTGATAGACTGCCGCTGTCCATGGAAGCTCGATGTCGTTCGAGCACCGGTCGATGTGCAGACGTGCCCCTTCCATGTTGTTGGAACGCCTCGATTCTCCGCTCCGGGATTTCCAAAGTCATCTAAGGCAAGTCTCCGAGGGCCGATTTTTCGCCGCGCCGGACGAAGGCCCTGTCCCATCGAGCGGGCTTAGCCGTGACAAGAAGAGGAGAGGAGAGATAACCGTGATCCCCCTTTGATCTCCTGGTTCAACAATCGCAAAGTACAGCAAACAAACCTTCTTCCTACGGGGAGATTCGGCAGTGCCAAACAAGCTGGGTCCAGAAAACACAGCGAGAGGCCCGACGTGACGGAAATGGGCAAAGTCTACAAGCTCCAGAGGACATTTCTGGCCCTGTTTATGGAGCTTTGCAAATCAGACAAGCCCGCCGGTAAATCCCAGGCTGTTTACTTCCAAAATGTCCTTGGGTTGACCACGGTTAATGGTTGATTAGGTTAAGGGGTGAACAAAATCGGGAGCTCCCCCCCACCCCACTCCGAGTGGTTTTCTGAGAAGGGCGGCTACAAGAAATCCAATTTAATATTTTTTTAAAAAAACCAACATGCCAAAGAGGGTGCTTTTTCAAGAGGCAACTGAGCGTTCTGGTTTTTCTTTGAAGACGTTTCGCTCCTCCTCCGAGAAGCTTCTTCAGGTCAAAAAGAGGGTCCTTTTGCCTTTTCAACGCAGCTGGACTGTGGAATCGAATCCTGATGGGTTTCTCCGGTGTTGCGCCATGCAGTTGTGAAGCGGCTGTTTGGTTTCCCCAATCTCCAGATCTGCCCATGGCTCCCTGCGTTTGTCCTGCATAGACCAGGGGGCCTCTACCCCTCGCTAAAAAAGGATGCAAATCAGTGGTGGGTTTCTGCAGGCTCGCATCTACTCGCGAGAGCCGGTTGGTGAAATTTAGAGAACCGGTGAGAGGGGGTTCCACCGGTGTACCTGGAAGTAAATCTGGCCCGCCGCTGCCAGTGACCCAACGGGAAGGAAAGGAAAGGAAAGGAAAGGAAAGGAAGGAAGGAAGGAAGGAAGGAAGGAAGGAAGGAAGGAAGGAAGGAAGGAAAGGAAGGAAAGAAGGAATTTATCATCACAATTGAGTCCAAAATTTTGGTTGCTAAGCAAGAGCGTTGTTAAATGAGTTTCACCACATTTTAAAAGGTGGCCACTCCCACCCTGTCACATGACTGCCAAGCCACGCCCACAAAATAGGCCACACCTACAGAGTAGGTTCTAAAAAATTTGAAACCCACCACTGATGCAAATGACCAGCTCTCTGCAAGGCGTGTAAATCCTTCCGTTGCCTACCATCCGCGCAGAGCTGAAGAAGCTTCTCGGCGGAGAAGCGAAACGACTTTGAAGAAGAAGAAAAAAGTGGATACTCCTTGCAGACAGCTGGACCGTTTGTATCCTTTTTAGCGAGTCGTTGAGGCCCCCCTGGTCTACGCCGTACAAATGCAGGGAGCCATGTGGAGATCTTCTGGAATGTTGGCAGGAATAGCCAACCCTCCAGAAGATAGGCTGAAGATACAGAAGGATCTGAACAAACTTGAACATTGGGCACTATCCAATAAAATGAAATTCAATTGTGAAAAAAGTCAGGTTCTACATTTAGGCAGGAAAAACCAAATGCACAGGTACAGGATAGGTGGGACCTTGCTCAATAGTAGCAATTGCGAAATGGATCTTGGAGTCCTAGTAGACAACCATTGAAATAGGAGCCAGCCGTGGGCAGCAGCTGCCAAAAAAGCCAACACAGTTCTAGGCTGCGTCAACAGAGGGAGAGAATCAAGATCACGTGAAGGGTTAATACCACTTTTGTAATGCCTTGGGAAGGCCACACTTGGAATACGGCATCCAGTTTTGGTCGCCACGATGTAGAAAAGATGTGGAGACCCTAGAAAGAGTGCAGAGAAGAGCAAGAAAGAGGATTAGGGGACTGGAGACTAAAACATATGAAGAACGGTTGCAGGAACTGGGTAGGTCTAGTTTAATGAAAAGAAGGACCAGGGGAGACATGATAGCAGTCTTCCGATATCTCAGAGGCTGCCACAAAGAAGGAGGAATCAAACTATTCTCCAAAGCCCCTGAGGGCAGGACGAGAAGCAATGGGTGGAAACTAATCCAGGAGAGAAGCAACTTAGAACTGAGGAGGAATTTCCTGACAGTGAGAACAATGAACCAGTGGAACAGAAGTTGCCTCCAGAAGTTGTGAATGCCCCAACCCTGGAAGTCTTTTAAGAAGATGTTGGATAGCCATTTGGATAGGGCTTCCTGCCTGGGCAGGGGGTTGGACTAGATGACCTCCAAGGTCCCTTCCAACTCTGCTATTACATTGTATTGTATTGTATCTGGAGATTGGGGAAATCACAACCGCATGGAGGTTAGTCCCATAGTCCAGCTGCGTTTAAACGACACTCTTTCGAAGACGGCAAAGTGCCCATTTTGAACTGAGAAGACTGTTACGTTTGAAACGGGGGTCCAGGAGGCCAGTTGTGTAAAATTGAACAAAGGAACCAGCTGAATCCGCAAGAAGGATAAAGCCTTCCGTTCCCCACCATCCAGGCAGAACTGAAGAAGCTTCTCGGAGGAGGAGCGAAACGTCTTCAAAGAAAAAAAAAAACAGAAACCAGAAAGTACAGTTGCCTCTTGAAAATAGCTCCTTTGGGACATTGGGAAGAGAAGATCCACGAAAGCACGGTCCCAATTTCCCACAGCATGAAGGAAAGATTTTGTTCCCCCTTCTTTCCTCATGAGGGTTAGCAACTTGAGCGAGGTGAAACTCCGTGGACTTCAATTCCCAGAATTGCAATAGATACTTAAAAAAAAACAACGGTTATAGCCTACTTTGAGTGTCCTTCAGTTATGTGGGTCATCTCTCAGAACATATATGCCTAGAGAAATCTACGTTTTTGAGCTGATCAATAAATAAGTCAGGGAGACTAGTATAGATCTATTTCAAGCTTTTTAGCTCTCATCAGATAGCCATACCCTGACTGGGATTCGAACTCAGGCTGTTTACATGTCAGGCAGTTGCCTTAACCATTAGGCCATAAGTTCTACTCCCTTATCAGCTGAGCCAGGGAAATAAGGCAATAAGTCAATGTTTATGTCAGAGCACCTGGTATGCCCAAATATGGGAGGAAGGGAGCTTACTGCTACCCATCAGGCTATCTGATGAGAGCTAAATAGCTCGAAAGAGATCTATCCTAGTCTCCCTTATACATATATATATATATGTAATTGTTTCACAACAACCTGTTATTAGGCCCCATTAAGGGAGGAGACATACGGTTTCCTTTTCTGCCTTTCGGCTCATCACCAGAGACCATCTAGACAGAAAGCCAAGAATTACGTTGTGTAATTTTTTTAGATATGTGTGTTAGTTTTATGAGCTGATCAATAAATAAATCAGAGAGACCAGGACAGATCTATTTTGAGCTTATTAGCTCTCGTCAGCTGGCCATACACTTTACTGGGACTCGAACCGGGGCTGCATTGCATATCAGGCAGGAGCCTAGCAATTCAGCCAAGCCGGTTCTCCCTTATTGCATCAGCTGAGAGAGGGGTATTTAGTATAGGTAATTGTTTTCACAACATCCTGTTAGGGCCCCATTAAGGGAGGAGACATACTGTTTCCTTTCCTGCCTGGCTAACGGCTCTTGCCTGACATGCAATACAGCCCCGGTTCGAATCCCAGTAAGGGTATGGCTAGCTGATGAGAGCTAAAAAGCTCGAAATAGATCTATACTAGTCTCCCTGATTTATTTATTGATCAGCTCATAAAAACTAACACACATATTAAAAAAAATCACACAACAGAACTCATGGCTTTCTGTCTAGATGGTCTTCGGTGATGAGCCGAAAGGCAGAAGAGGAAACAGTATGTCTCCTCCCT
>CM077647.1:179564775-179584775 GCA_039707465.1 Rhabdophis nuchalis | reverse complement strand
GCCCGGCCGCCCGCCGCGTTTGCTCGCCCGCTCAGGGTACTTCCGTGTGGGGTGGGGAAGGAACGGCGACCCACTGGATGCCGGTTCCCTCCCCCCGCCTGCGGAGCCTCCGCACCCCCTGGAAGTAGATGAGTGGCCGGCATGCCGCCTGTGGAGGCTCCACGGGGGGGGGGGGGGGAGGGAGGGAATCGGCGGCCGGTAGGGAGGGTTGCTCCGGCAGGTCCAGGAGTCCCACCCTCGGCGAGGGTGAAGGAAGAGCCGCACTCGAGGGGACAAAGAGCCGCATGCGGCTCGCGAGCCGCGGTTTGCCGACCACTGGGCTAGGAAGTCAACCAAGGGCACAGGGAGAGAAGAGATTGTAGAAAGTGAGGGTCATTAACAAGCCATGAACCTCTGCCATCTCGTCTCTGCTGTTAGGACCCTAGCTGTTCCTGCCGGCCAATGGGACCCTCCCTCTTTCTGGCAAAAAGAGGGCTGTGGAAATACCTACACACCCCTCACATCCTGGACATAACCTGCTTCATCTTCTACCCTCAAACCGACGCTATAGTAGGGCACTGCACACCAGAACAACTAAGACCCAAGGACAGTTTTGCCCCCCAATGCCTATGCTTAAGAACTAATCCCTCCCCCCCCACCCCTGTTAAACTCTTTACTAAGACGATTACTCTTCTTCTTCTCATCCTTCCTATTACCTTCTTCCCTTTTCTGCTTCGGACGAGAGCTTTCTTGCTTGTATCTTTACGGTGGAGAGGGTTTCATTTTGTTCCCAAGTATGATTTGAATGCTTGTTTAGTAACCTATGAGTATCACTAAGTGTTGGGTCTTATGATTCTTGATGAATGTAATTTTTCCCCCTTTTATGTACACTGAGAGCATCTGCACCAAAGACAAATTCTTGCCGTGTCCAATCACATTTGGCCAATAATGAATTCTATTCTGTTCCGTCCCGTCCCATCCCATCCGACTCTACTCTACTCTACTCTACTCTATTCTATTTCTATATTCTATTCTATTCCCTTCCCTTTCCTTCCCTCTTCTATTCTATTCCTATTCCTATTCCTATTCCTATTCTATTCTATTCTGTTCTATTCTATTCTATTCTATTCTTTTCTATTCTATTCTATATTCTACTCTACTCTACTCTACTCTACTCCACTCCACTCCACTCCACTCTATATTCTATTCTATTCTATTCTATTCTATTCTATTCTATTCTATTCTATTCTATTCTATTCTATTCTATTCTATTCTATTCTTTTTCTTTTTCTTTTCTTTTCTATTTATTTCTATATTCTATCCTATCCTATCCTATCCTATCCTACTCTACTCTATTTCTATATTGTATTGTATTCTATTTCTAAATTCTATTCTATTCTATTTCTATATTCTATATTCTATTCTATTTCCATATTCTATTTCTATTCTATTCTATTTATTTTTATATTCTATATTCTATTCTATTCTATTTCTATCTTCTCTTCTCTTCTCTTCTCTTCTCTTCTCTTCTCTTCTCTTCTCTTCTCTTCTACCCTACCCTACCCTACCCTACCCTACCCTACCCTATCCTACTCTATATTGTATTGTATTCTATTTCTATATTCTATTCTTTCTATATTCTATTCTATCCTATTCTCCATTTCTATTCTATTTTATTTATTTCTAAATTCTATATTCTATTCTATTTCTATATTCTATTTCTATATTCTATTTTATTTCTATATTCCATTCCTATTCCTATTCCTATTCCATCCCATCCCATCCCATCCCATCCCATCCTACTCTACTCTATTCTATTTCTATATTCTATTCTATTCTATTCTATTCTATTCCATTCCATTCCATTCCATTCCATTCTATTCTATTCTATTCTCCATTTCTATTCTATTTATTTCTATATTCTATATTCTATTCTATTCTATTTCTATATTCTATTTCTATATTCTATTTCTATATTCTATTCTATTTCTATATTCTATTCTATTCTATTCTATTCTATTCTATTCTATTCCATTCCATTCCATTCCATTCTATTCTATTCTCCATTTCTATTCTATTTATTTCTATATTCTATATTCTATTCTATTCTATTTCTATATTCTATTTCTATATTCTATTCTATTTCTATATTCTATTCTATTCTATTTCTATATTCTATTTTATTTCTATATTCTATTCCTATTCCTATTCCATCCCATCCCATCCCATCCCATCCCATCCTATTCCTATTCCTATTCCTATTCCTATTCCTATTCCTATTCCTATTCCTATTCCTATTCCTATTCCTATTCCTATTCCTATTCTTATTCCATTCCATTCTATTCCATTCCATTCCTCTATTCTATTCTGTTCCTATATTCTATTCTATCCCTATCCCTATCCCTATCCCTATCCCGTCCCATCCCATCCCATCCTGTAATATACATCTTAAAGGGAGACCGAAACCCAGAGCTTCAACTCCCTGCCCCCTGAGCAGCTACTAAGCCGAGGCCAGCTTTTAGAAATCCAGATTTGGTCATCCATTCAAGGCCGGATCTTTTGAACAAAAGGCAGAATTAGGCAGCATGGTCGGATCAGCCCTCCCTCCAGAGCCAAACCAGGAAAGCCCATTAAGACACAATGGGAATGGCCTCGCTAGCCAACACTCTTTTCTGGGCACAAGCCTCCCCATGACATCATCTCCGAGATGTCCCGGCTTCAATCAAACTTAATTCAGACCAGCTAAAAAGGGAGCGATGACTCTCGCACAGCCTCCTGGCAGTCCGACAACCAATAGAATCCGTGTCCTTGCCACAGGAACAGGAAGCTCAAGGGCAAGGCCCCAGAGAGACTATAAATAGCCCCCCCTCCTCTCTCTCTCCACTCCATGTGGTCAGCTGCACCAGGACCTCAAAACCCATGCGACTTTGTCCCTCAATGAAACCATCTTTCCAATCAGCTTCCGTGTTTCCAGTGACTTTCTCCCCACTTGGAATCAGGGGTGGGCTTCCTGCCAGTTCTAACCTCTTCTACAGAAGAGGTTCCCCAAATCTACGGTGCCGTTTAGAACCGGTTCCAGCTCCTTCCCCCCCGGTCTTCCACCCAACATCCGGATGAAGAGCGAGAGGAGGAATTGTGGGAGTTGAAGGCCACAAGTCTTAAAGCTGTCAAGTTTGAGCACCTCTGTTTTTTTTTTCCTAAAGAGTACAAGGGTCTTGTAACTTGACAGCTTTAAGACTTGGGTGCTTCAAATGCCAGAGTTCCTGAGCCAACATGGCTTGGAGGAGGAATTCTGGGAGTTGAAGTCCACACGTCTTAAAGCTGTAAAGTTTGAACACCCCTGGGGTTTTTCTTCTTCTTCTTCTAAAGGGTTAGGGGTGCGAGGGTCTTGTAACTTGGCATCTTTAAGATTTGGGTGTTTCACATGCCAGAGTTCCTGAGCCAACATGGCTTGGAGGAGGAATTCTGGGAGTTGAAGTCCACAAGTCTTAAAGCTGTCAAGTTTGAACACCCCTGGGTTTTTTTTCTTCTTCTAAAGGGTTAGGGGTGCGAGGGTCTTGTAACTTGACAGCTTTAAGACTTGGGTGCTTCAAATGCCAGAGTTCCTGAGCCAACATTTTGGTGGCTAAGCAAGAGCGTTGTTAAGTGAGTTTCACCACATTTTACAAGTTGGCCATGCCCACCCAGGTCACATGACTGCCAAGCCATTTCCACCCGATCATATGGCCGGCAAACCACTCCCACCCGGTCACATGGCCGGCAAGCCACTCCCACAAAGCAGGCCACACCTACAGAAGGGGTTTAAAAATTTTTTGAAACCCACCACTGCTGGAAGCTAAAACATATGAAGAACGGTTGCAGGGACTGGCTATGTCTAGTTTAAGGAAAAGAAGGACCAGGGGAGACATGATAGCAATATTTTAATCTTTTTAACATCTAAGGGGCTTCCCCAAAGAAGAGTGGGACTAGAAGACCTCCAAGGTCCCTTCCACCCAAGATACACGTCTTCACAAACAAGGGATAAGTAGTCCTGAATCATCCACCCAGCCTGTTACTCAAACGTTGGCTTACAATTTTGCTCAATTCCCGATTCTCTTTGCTTTGCTGATCTAACCGACATACAGAGCCTTCATCCAAGAGATCAGCGTCTAACAACGATTCTGGCTCCCTCTTATGGCTGATGGAGGAAACAGCAGCCAATCACCTCTCACTGTAGCAGTTAAAGTGACAGATACCATATTCCAATCATGGTTTATATATATATATATATATATATATATATATATATATATATATATATATATATATATCGCCAACCCAACACTAGGATTACATTCTTTCCACCCCCGTCTGAAAGCTGCTGAGCGTGAAAAACCACGGATGGGAAGTTAGCAAGCACTTTGCACAATCATTTTTCTTCTGGGTGTGCCCCCCGCTCCCTCCCCCTCCGCTGTCTCCATTTACTTATACTCATTCCTTGTCCATCCCCATATACAATACAATACAATAGCAGAGTTGGAAGGGACCTTGGAGGTCATCTAGTCCAACTCCCTGCCTAGGCAGGAAGCCCTATACCGTTTCAGACAAATGGCTATCCAACATCTTCTATGTATAAACTCATGTTTATACTTATCCCTGTTATCAAGTCCACGCTGGGCAAATAAAATAAATGAATACAATACGTCATTTGTCTCTTATTTACGTCGTAAGGCTGAACACGGAGGCATCGATTCCATTCAGCGTGGTGGAGGGGAGAGAGAGAGAGAGAGAGAGAGAGGTTTCCTGAGAAAAACCTCTGACTCACCAACACCCGCTGACGAGGTTTCCTAGTTCACAAGTCCGGGCTTCCCTCTTCTTCTTCTTCTTCTTCGAATCCTTGAGGTCATCCAGCCCAACCCGCCCATGATACAGAGACAATGGGAGGCCTTGCCTGGCCTCGCTCGCCCCAATGTCACCCTTCGGATGCTCGGCTGTAACCCCCAAATCCCATCTGTGTCTTTGTGCAATTATTATTATTATTATTTTTAAAAAAAATCTTCTGGAGAACATGACTTTCTCCAACCAGGTGCACATTTGCTAGGTAGCAATATTTTTTTTTAAAAAAATGATATATATTTTTTTAATGACGTGGATGTATTTATTTATTATCCTCCCCGAAATCTAGAAGGCGGCGAAAGAAATCTTTGGGGGAAAAATATATATCTTTGGTTAGAGGAGGAACGGAAAGGGGCAGGGACCCCGTGAGGTCATCCAGTCCAACCCCAGCGCTGAGGAGACATGTCAAGGAAATGGATCCAAGACCAGAAGGCTTGGTGACCAAACCGAACGTCCTCCTTCAGTTTCGGCTTGGTTTGTCAAACCGTTTGCGCCTTTTTCTAATATACCACGGAATTGTTTAATTCTTCTTATTTTTTCCCCCCATCACATCGCCTGAAATCTGGAGTAATGGAGGGTTTAATCCAGCGTTTCCTCCAACCTTGGCCACTTTTAAGATGGGTGGACTTCAACTCCTAGCATTCCCCAGCCAGCCGGGTAGGGAATGCTGGCTGGGGAATGCTGGCTGGGGAATTCTGGGAGTCGAAGTCCACTCGTCTTTAAAGTGCCCAAGGTTGAGAGATAGACTGCCTTATCATTTTCTAGGTTGCTTCTCTCCTGGAATAGTTTCCATCCGTTGCTTCTTCTCCTGCCTTCAGTTGCTTTAGAGACTAGGTGGACCACCCCACTTCTTTGGGACAGCGCCCCCAAATATTGCAAGACTGCTATTATATCTCTCCCCCCCCCCCCTAGTCCTTCTTTATTCTGGACTGGCCCTGCCCAATTCCTGCAACTGTTCTTCATCTGTTTTAGTCTCTGGGCCTTTAAATCAATTCTCAATTTCATCTCCAGGCCTTCCAATTGTGTTCAAATCAGACCTTATTTCATGGATTAGTGCTTTTTTAAATGAGGAAGAATAAAGCGAGAAGTTGACAGGGGAAAAAAAAAGATTTGGAAGGGACCTCAGAGGTCTTCTAGTCCAACCCCCTGCTCACATGATCCTGTATCAATACAATACAATACAATACAATACAATACAATACAATACAATACAATACAATACAATACAATACAATCGATCACACAACGCTGGCCATAGGGGGCGAACATCTTGCCCCTGTGGATGGGGCGCGCAATTTGGGTGTCCTCCTGGATACCCGGCTGTCTATGGAAGAGCAAGTGACAGCCGTGGCCAGGAGGGCGTTTTACCAGGTCCGCCTGGTTCGCCAATTGCGCCCCCTATTGGATCGGGACTCATGCCCTCGTGACATCCCGACTGGACTATTGTAACTCTCTCTACATGGGGCTTCCCTTGAGGTGCACCCGGAGGCTTCAGTTAGTTCAGAATGCAGCCGCGCGAGCAATTATGGGGACCACTAGGTTCACCCACGTTACACCGCTCTTGCGCGAGCTGCACTGGCTGCCTGTCGTCTTCCGGGTGCGCTTCAAGGTGCTAACCATCATCTTTAAGGCGCTCCATGGCTCGGGACCTAGCTATCTGCGGGATCGGATCCTGCCCCATACATCCTCACGACCGATTCGCTCCCACAGAGAGGGACTTCTCCGGGTGCCGTCCACTAGACTTTGTCAGCGGGCGACGCCCAGGGGAAGGGCTCTCTCTGTGGCGGGCCCGGCCCTCTGGAACGACCTTCCCCCCGATATCAGAACGACCACGGACCTCCGCTCCTTCCGTACGAAATTAAAGACCCATTTCTTTCGACTGGCCGGCCTTGGATAGTCTCTCTGTCTATAGATTTTATATGTATTTTAATGGGTTTTAATTTTTTAGCACGGGATAACATGGTTTAATTGTGTTTTAAAGTATATATTTTTGTATCTATTGTTTATATTGTTTTTAGTTCCTCCTGTGCACCGCCCCGGGTCCCTGTGGGGAGAGGGAGCGGTTAATAAATTCAAAGTTATTATTATTATTATTATTATTATTATTACAATACAATACAACACAACACAATACAATACAATACAATACCAGAGTTGGAAGGGACCTCAGAGGTCTTCTAGTCCAACCCCCTGCTCACAAGATCCTATATCATTTCAATACAATACAATACAATACAATACAATACAATACAATACAATACAATACAATACAATACAATACAATACAATACAATACCAGAGTTGGAAGGGACCTCAGAGGTCTTCTAGTACAACCCCCTGCTCACAAGATCCTGTATCAATACAATACAATACAATACAATACAATACAATACAATACAATACAATACAAACAATACCAGAGTTGGAAGGGACCTCAGAGGTCTTCTAGTCCAACCCCCTGCTCACAAGATCCTATATCATTTCAATACAATACAATACAATACAATACAATACAATACAATACAATACAATACAATACAATACAATACAATACAATACAATACAATACAATACAATACAATACAATACCAGAGTTGGAAGGGACCTCAGAGGTCTTCTAGTACAACCCCCTGCTCACAAGATCCTGTATCAATACAATACAATACAATACAATACAATACAATACAATACCAGAGTTGGAAGGGACCTCAGAGGTCTTCTAGTCCAACCCCCTGCTCACAAGATCCTATATCATTTCAATACAATACAATACAATACAATACAATACAATACCAGAGTTGGAAGGGACCTCAGAGGTCATCTAGTCCAACCCCCTGCCTAGGCAGGAAGCCCTATACCTTTTCAGACCAATGGCTATCCAACATCTTCTTCAAGACTTCCAGCGTTGGGGCATTCACAACTTCTGGAGGCAAGTAGTTCTACTGATTAATTGTTCTCACTGTCAGGAAATTCCTCCTCAGTTCTAAGTTGCTTCTCTCCTGGATTAGTTTCCACCCATTGCTTCTTCTTCTACCCTCAGGTGCCTTGGAGAATTTCAGACCAATGGATGTTCAGTCTCTCCTTTAAAAAAAATCTCCAATAATAAAGCACCCACAACTTCTGGAGGCAAGGATTTTCCACTGGTTAATCCTTCTCAGAATCATTGGGTTGGAAGGGACCTCGGAGGTCTTCTAGTCCAGCCTCGTACTCAAGCAGGGAACCTTACACCATGTCCTACATAATGGTTGTCCAGTCTCTTCTGGGAAACCTCCAGCGATGGAGCACCCACAACCTCTGGTGGCAAGTAGTTCCACTGGTCCTCCCTTTCAGGAAATGTCTCCTCAGTTCTAAGTTGCTTCTCTCCTTAATTAGTTTCCACCCATTGCTTCTTGTTCTGCCCTCTGGTGCTTTGGAGAATAGCTTGACTCCCTCTTCATTGGGGCCGCCCCTCAAATTTTGGAATGCTAACGCTGTGGCCTAGAGGTGGAGCTCTCGCCTCCCAATCAGGAGGTGGTGAGTTCGATCCTAGGCGGAGGCCGATGTATGGTCTCCTGCTTGGGCAGGGGGTTGGACTAGATGACCTGCAAGGTCCCTTCCAATTCTTGTTAATCTGTTAACATGCCACCCCTTTGTTAGACGGGACTTAAACCCCCTTCCTGGTGTCCACGCAGATACTTCAAGACAAACAGCCACGCAGGGGCGTAGAGAGGATTGACCTCCGCCTTAAGGCCACCCGTTCGAATCCTCCTCAAACCCCCACACCCCACCCCAAAAGCTCTCAAGGGCCTTGCAGCTGCTCTCTCCCTGCGATGGAAGTTCCTCCTTTTCTGCTGGCGGAGTTCTTGTGCAAGATTCCCCATTTCTTCCCTTATCCGGTGAGGTCAACCGAGTCTCTGGAGGAGACATCACGAGGGGGTCAGCTGAGCTGACTGGACACCCGCGCTCACCCCCTCCCTCCCTCCCCAGCTGCCTCCTCCTGGAAAAACAGATGGTGAGCCACAAACTTCTGAAAAGTGCCGACGGTTGTCAAACACCCATCGAGGCTGCACAACATAGTTGCCCCTTTGCAATATATATATATATATTTATTGATCAGCTCAAAAATGTACTATATATATATGTTAGATTTTTAAGGGCTGATTTAATAATTAAGAGACCAGGATAGATCTATTTCGGGCTTATTAGCCATACTTCTTCTACTGGGATTTGAACCGAGCTGAAGAAGGCTAATAAGCCCGAAATAGATCTATCCTGGTCTCTTAATTATTAAATCAGCCCTTAAAAATCTAACACATATCTAAAAAAACCCAGCAGCAATCTCATTGGGTCTCTGTCTGGATGATCTCTGGGTTGAGTCGAAGGGCAGAGAAGGATGACAGTTTGTCTCCTCCCTTAAACGGGCCTCAAAACAGGAGCTGTGAAAATATTCTCTCATATAAATATTCTCTCATATATATGATTTATTGATCAGCTCATAAAACTAACACACACACACATATATATTTATATACCTATATATACTGGGATTTGAACTTGGGCTATATATATTGATCAGCTCAAAAACATAACATATATATATATATATGTAGCTCATAAAACTAACACGCATATCTAAAAAATTACACAATGTAATTCTTGGCTTGCTGTCTAGATGGTCTCTGGTGATGAGCCGACAGGCAGGAAAGGAAACAGTATGTCTCCTCCCTTAATTGGGGCCTATTAACAGGTTGTTGTGAAACAATTACATATATATATATGTATAGCTGATGAGAGCTAATTTTAATCTAATTTTAGTTGGTCTGGGTTTTTAACGCTGGGTTTTAAGTTTAATTCATTTTAAATTGTATTTATGCTTGTGTTTTTATATATGTATTTTTAAATCCCCTGTGCACCGCCTCGAGTCCTTTCGGGGAGAGAGAGCGGTCCATAAATAATAATAATAATAATAATAATAATAATAATAATAATAATAATAATAATAATAATAATAATAATAATAATAATAATAATATTATTGAGAGCTAATTAGCTGATGAGAGCTAATAAGCTCGAAATAGACCTATCCTGGTCTCTCTCTAATTTAATTTATTGATCACCTCATAAAAAAACTAACACACATATCTAAAAAAATTACACAACGTAATTCTTGCCTTGCTGTCTAGATGGTCTCTGGTGATGAGCCGAAAGGCAGGAAAGGAAACAGTATGTCTCCTCCCTTAATTGAGTCCTAATAATAACAGGTTGTTATGAAACAATTACAATTTTTCCTGTACACCGCCCCAAGTCCCTTCGGGGAGAGGGGGCGGTTAAAAATATAAGAAATTATTATTATTATTATTATTATTATTATTATTATTATTATTATTATTATTATTATTATTATTATTATTATTATTATTATTATTATTATTATTATTATGTGTGTGTGTTTGTTAGTTTTATGAGCTGATCAATAAATAAATCAAAGAGACTAGGATAGATCTATTTCGAGCTTTTTAGCTCTCATCAGCTAGCCATACCCTTACTGGGATTCTTTCGAGCTTTTTAGCTCTCATCAGCTAGCCGTACCCTTACTGGGATTCTTTCGAGCTTTTTAGCTCTCATCAGCTAGCCGTACCCTTACTGGGACTCTTTCGAGCTTTTTAGCTCTCATCAGCTAGCCGTACCCTTACTGGGACTCTTTCGAGCTTTTTAGCTCTCATCAGCTAGCCGTACCCTTACTGGGATTCTTTCGAGCTTATTAGCTCTCATCAGCTAGCCGTACCCTTACTGGGATTCTTTCGAGCTTCTTAGCTCTCATCAGCTAGCCGTACCCTTACTGGGATTCTTTCGAGCTTCTTAGCTCTCATCAGCTAGCCGTACCCTTACTGGGATTCTTTCGAGCTTATTAGCTCTCATCAGCTAGCCGTACCCTTACTGGGATTCTTTCGAGGTTTTTAGCTCTCATCAGCTAGCCGTACCCTTACTGGGATTCTTTCGAGCTTTTTAGCTCTCATCAGCTAGCCATACCCTTACTGGGATTCTTTCGAGCTTTTTAGCTCTCATCAGCTAGCCGTACCCTTACTGGGATTCTTTCGAGCTTTTTAGCTCTCATCAGCTAGCCGTACCCTTACTGGGATTCTTTCGAGCTTTTTAGCTCTCATCAGCTAGCCGTACCCTTACTGGGATTCTTTCGAGCTTTTTAGCTCTCATCAGCTAGCCATACCCTTACTGGGATTCTTTCGAGCTTTTTAGCTCTCATCAGCTAGCCATACCCTTACTGGGATTCTTTCGAGCTTATTAGCTCTCATCAGCTAGCCGTACCCTTACTGGGATTCTTTCGAGCTTATTAGCTCTCATCAGCTAGCCATACCCTTACTGGGATTCTTTCGAGCTTTTTAGCTCTCATCAGCCAGCCATACCCTTACTGGGATTCTTTCGAGCCTTTTAGCTCTCATCAGCTAGCCATACCCTTACTGGGATTCTTTCGAGCTTTTTAGCTCTCATCAGCTATCCATACCCTTACTGGGATTCTTTCGAGCCTTTTAGCTCTCATCAGCTAGCTGTTAGTAGTAAAATGTTCTAACTGCCCACCGGTTCCACGGAAAAGGTGATTTATAAAGTAGGGAAGTCAATTAAATTTTAAAAAAAGGAAAGTGCTTCAGTATCGGACAAAAACCCCGACCGCCCACCATGAAAGCTGGAACGCCCACTAGTGGGTGGTAGGGACCAGGTTGACTACCACTGTTTTAAAGCTTCAAAACGTACCTTCTATTTCAGCGCCTGTGAGTCGAACAGCTGACGCGCGGCGATTGGCGGCAAACAGCTGACGCGCGAATCAGCTGAGCTAAAAAAAACAGGGTCATATAGGACAGGAAAGTGCAGGGGTGGGTGGGCGGGGCCAAATGCTCACCAGAACTACCATTTCACTTGAACCGGTCCGATCCGGCTGAATCCCATCCCTATATATACCGCTTCACAGTTCTTTACAGCCCTCTCTAAGCGGTTTACAGAGTCGACCTGTTGCTCCCACCCACCCCCAACAATTTGGGATCCTCGCTTTACCTGCCTCGGAAAGATGGAAGTCGGAGTCAACCTTGAGCCTGGTGAGATTCGAACTGCCGAATTGCAGGCAGCAGAAGTAGTCTGCAGTACTGCACTCGGACCCACTGGGCCGCCGCAGCTCGACTCCATTTGGAGGGTGGGAAACGGCACAGCAGCGATTGCCGACTTCTTCCGAGGACGCTAATATTGAAGATTCAGGGCAGATGTTAGCTGTGATAAGGGAAGGGGTGGGATTCGACTGATTCGGACTGGTTCCAGCGAACTGGTTGCTCCGACAATCAGCTGGGAGCAAACCGGTTCGCTCTGGTGATCAGCTGGGAGCAAACCGGTTCACTCCGATGATCAGCTGGGAACAAACCGGTTCGCTCTGATGATCAGCTGGGAGCAAACTGGTTCACTCTGACAATCAGCTGGGGAGCAAACCGTTTCGCTCTGTCAATCAGCAGGGAAGCAAACCGTTTTGCTCTGACAATCAGCTGGGAAACAAACCATTTCGCTCTGACAATCAGCTGGGAAGCAAACCGTTTCGCTCCGACAATCAGCTGGAAAGCAAACCGTTTCGCTCCGATAATCAGCTGGGAAGCAAACCAGTTCGCTCTGACAATCAGCTGGGAGCAAACCAGTTCGCTCTGACAATCAGCTGGGGAGCAAATCGTTTTGCTCCGACAATCAGCTGGGGAGCAAACCATTTCGCTCTGACAATCAGCTGGGGAGAAAACTATTTCGCTCTGACAATCAGCTGGGAAGCAAACCATTTTGATAGGCTTAAGATACAGAAGGATCTAGACAAACTTGAACATTGGGCACTGTCTAATAAAATGAAATTCAATTGTGAAAAAAGTAAGGTCCTACATATAGGCAAGAAAAACCAAATGCACAAGTACAGTATAGGTGGTACCTTGCTCAATAGTAGCAACTGTGAGAGGGATCTCGGAATCCTAGTGGACAACCATTTAAATATGAGCCAGCAGTGTGCAGCAGCTGCCAAAAAAGCCAACACAGTTCTAGGCTGCATCAACAGAGGGATAGAATCTAGATCACGTGAAGTGTTAATGCCACTGTATAGTGCCTTGGTAAGGCCACACTTGGAATACTGCATACAGTTTTGGTCGCCACGATGTAGAAAAGACGTGGAGACTCTGGAAAGAGTGCAGAGAAGAGCAACCAAGATGATTAGAGGACTGGAGACTAAGACATATGAAGAACGGCTGCAGGAGCTGGGTATGTCTAGTTTGATGAAGAGAAGGACCAGGGGAGACATGATAGCAGTGTTCCGATATCTCAGAGGGTGCCACAAAGAAGAGGGAGTCAAACTATTCTCCAAGGCACCTGGGGGCAGGACAAGAAGCAATGGGTGGAAACTAACCAAGGAGAGAAGAGACTTAGAATTAAGGAGAAATTTCCTGACAGTAAGAACAATTAACCTCTGGAACAGCTTGCCTCCAGCAGTTGTGAATGCCCCAACCCTGGAAGTCTTTAAAAAGATGTTAGACAGCCATTTGTCTGAAATGGTATAAGGTTCCTGCCCATGCAGGGGGTTGGACTAGAAGACCTACAAGGTCCCTTCCAACTCTGCTATTGTATTGTATTGTATTATTGTATTGTATTGTATTGTATTGTATTTCGCTCTGACAATCAGCTGGGAAGCAAACAATTTCGCTCCGATAATCAGCTGGGGAGAAAACCGTTTCGCTCCGATAATCAGCTGGGAAGCAAACCAGTTCGCTCCGACAATCAGCTGGGGAGCAAATGGTTTTGCTCCGACAATCAGCTGGGGAGCAAACCATTTCGCTCTGATAATCAGCTGGGAAGGAAACCAGTTCGCTCTGACAATCAGCTGGGAAGCAAACCGTTTTGCTCCGACAATCAGCTGGGAGCAAACCAGTTCGCTCCGACAATCAGCTAGGGAGCAAACCATTTCGCTCTGACAATCAGCTGGGAAGCAAACCATTTCGCTCCGACAATCAGCTGGGAAGCAAACCGTTTTGCTCCGACAATCAGCTGGGAGCAAACCATTTCGCTCCGACAATCAGCTGGGAAGCAAACCATTTCGCTCTGACAATCAGCTGGGAAGCAAACCATTTCGCTCCGACAATCAGCTGGGAAGCAAACCATTTTGCTCCGACAATCAGCTGGGGAGCAAACCATTTCTCTCCAACAATCAGCTGGGAACAAACTGGTTTGCTCTGACTATCAGCTGGCTCTGCCCACCCTCCCTTGCATCTTACTGACCTATACCCTCTCAGCTGAGTCGCGCAGCATTGCAGATTGCCACGCCTCAGCTTTTTCCTCCATGGTAGCAATGCGCAAGGTAAGCTTTCTCAAAAGTGATTGTTAAACCGGTAGGATCCCACCACTGGATAGGGGCTAAATCGTTTGATCAAGGGTCAAAATATCTCAAGAAGCAAAGACAGGTTTGCGCGTGTCAATTCCAGGTCGGTCAATTCCATTGCAATCGTCAATTCCATCTCCCCCCCCCCGTTGAAATTGCTGAAAAAAACCCAATTCTCAGGGTGTCAACTCCTCAAGTTGTCATGGTGAGGGAAGGGAGGGGGAAGCGCATTCCACGCATACTCTCGGCTCTGAGTCGGATCTCAGATTACCGCAGCAGGCTTGGGAGTTGTGCACCTCATTGGGGGATGTGATTTATGACACAGACTGAGGGGAGGGAAGGACGAGGGGTAAAGTTCAGCTGTAATTCAAACGAGGCTCAGATCTGACTGCAATAGGGTATTGCAGTCAAATGGTGCTCCTAATAAATGACTGGTTTTCTTTTGAAACTTGGCTCCAGACTCCTGAATCAATTAGGGCATTTTTGGGAAACCTGGCAGACAGTCAGATCTGAGCTTTGTTTGAATTATAGCTGAACTTTACTCCTTATTTCTCTTTCGCCTTCCAATGAATATCTGGAACATCTGGAACTTTTGGGGTTGATCGAGTGTGCATGTTCCCCTTCTCGATCCGTTGGCGGGCAAAGTCAGGCAACAATGGCGGGCGAGGTGAGACAGCAATGGCAAGCGAAGTCAGGTTAGCAATGGCGCGGCAGGCAGGCGGCGAGATAAGGAGTGACTGGTCGGGAAGGGGCATGGCCAGCCAGTGGTGCGATTTACCGGTTCTCCGAACTGCACAAAATTAGAGCAACCAGTTCGCCCGAATCGGACCGAAGCAGCTGAATCCCACCCCTGAGTCATCCTCCCCCATGACCCCCGAACCAACGGAGAGCTCCGGATGGTTCCTCTGCTTTAAAGCTCGCGTTGCGACACAGCCGATTGTCCCAAGCCGCTTTGTGCTGAGTCAGGGAAGAAAGCATTTGATAGGGTGCTGAGTCACTTTTCGGTCTGGATGCACCCTGTTTTCGGCACATTGGTTCCGCTCTCGGTCGGTTGAAACTGCTTTCTTCACCAAACAGGAAAAAATATAAATATATTTTGGTTAGGGCCTGTGTCATGCTTCTCTGCCCAGACACTAAAATAGAAACAACTGAGAACGTTGGAAAATAATAATAATAATAATTGAAATTATCTCACCCTTTTAATCATCTTTTAGAGTTGGGGACCCCACTATTTTTATGACTTCCATGGAAATCAGCGCCCAGGATCGAAGTTGCTGGATGGAAAATCCTGAGTTTTGCTGAGGTCGTCCAAATAAAAACCTCAACGTTTATTTTCTGGGTGTCTTTAATGATTCGATTATTTTATTTATTTCTAACCCGTTCGAATTATTTTGATAGAAACGCAAGGAGGGTGGGGAATATATTCAATGCACTTTCCTATTTTCCCCACGACGACAACCCTATGAGGTGGGTCGGGCTGAGATAGAGGGACTGGTCCAAAGTCGCCCAGTTTTCATGCCTACGGCGGGACTAGAACTCACCGTCTCCCGGTGATCGCTCCAAAGTCATTCAGTCAGCTTTCTTGCCTAAGGTGGGATTGAAACTCACAGCCTCCTGGTGATTGGTCCAAAGTCACCCAGCTGGCTCTTATGCCTAAAGTGGGACTAGAACTCCCAGGCTCCTGGTGATTGGATCAAAGTCACCCAGCTGGCTTTTGCGCTTAAAGTGGGGCTAGAATTCTCTGTCTCCTGGTGATTGGCCCAATGTCACCCAGCCAGCTTTTCTGCCGAAGGTGGGACTAGAACTCACCGTCTCTGGGTGATTTGCCCAAAGTCACCCAGCCAGCTTTCATGCCTAAGGTGGGACTAGAACTCACCATCTCCTGGTAATTGGCCGAAAGTCACGCAACTGGCTTTTCTGGCTAAAGCTAAGGTGGAACTAGAATTCACCATCTCCTGGTGATTGGTTTAAGTAACAAAGCCCGTGGGACTAGAATTTGCTGTCTCCTGGTGATTGGCCCAAAGTCACCCAGTCAGCTTTTCTGCCGAAGGTGGGACTAGAATTCACTGTCTCCTGGTGATTGGCCCAAAGTCACCCAGTCAGCTTTCCTGCCCAAGGTGGGACTAGAATTCATCGTCTCCTGGTGATTGGCCCAAAGTCACCCAGTCAGCTTTCCTGCCTAAGGCGGGACTAGAATTCTCCATCTCCTGGGGATTGGCTCAAAGTCACCCAGTCAGCTTTCCTGCCTAAGGCAGTACTAGAATTCACCGTCTTCTGGTGATCAGCCCAAAGTCACCCAACCAGCTTTCCTGCCGAAGGTGGGACTAGAATTCTCTGTCTCCTGGGGATTGGGTTAAAGTCACCCAGTCAGCTTTCCTGCCGAAGGTGGGACTAGAATTCTCCATCTCCTGCAGATTGGCTCAAAGTTACCCAGTCAGCTTTCCTACCTAAGGCGGGACTAGAATTCTCCGTCTCCTGTGGATTGGCTCAAAGTCACCCAGTCAGCTTTCCTGCCTAAGGCGGTACTAGAATTCACCGTCTCCTGGGGATTGGCTCAAAGTCACCCAACCAGCTTTCCTGCCTAAGGCGGGACTAGAACTCTCCGTCTCCCATTTTCTAGCCGGGCGCCTTAACCGCTGGACCAAACGGCCATTCAGTTATCAGGGCATAATAGAAAACTGGAGCAAATGTGATATAATTTCAGGGGTTCGAAATGGAACGGTGGGTGCATGTTTTCATTTTGCTGTGGGGACGGTGGGTAGCCACGAAGGGAGTTTTCGTGGCCTGCCGGTCGCCTGAAGTTAACTCTGCTCTTTGTAGTCCTTTAGTCTTGAAATTGGCTTTTTCCAGAGCTGATATGAGGGCAAAGGGGGGGGGGGTGGCATCTTTGGTGGGATCCGGGATCTGCAATTGTGATTCATAGCTTGTGTGGGCAAAATCTGCGGAAATCTGGTTAGGATATCATCCAATTTACAGACTTCGTCCCGTTCGTGAACCCTTCCTAACCGGCTGTGACGTTAAAGAAATCCAAGATGAAAATTCGGGACGATATTTTATGCCAGCGGTCACCAACCAGGGGTCTGTGGTCCATGAGAAAATGTTGGGGGGGGTCCACAGAAAAATTATTTGCATCCTGGTGGGGGGGCTTTGGGCGAAGGCTGGAAGGAAGCGCCGCTGGTGGCAAAGAGCCGGAGGGCCTCGTTCCAGTGGCACTGCATCAGGACCTGGAACTGGCCAACCATCTCAGCCAGGCACCGGCACCTGGCCTTGCACACTCGCAGGTCTTCCACTTGGAAAGCCCGTGCTCCTAGTCCTCAGTGAGGGGCTTCTGCTGAGCCCCCTTCTCGGCCAGATCCAATTGGAACTGAGCTCTTTGGCCAACTCTTTCTCACAGGCGAGGACTGGCTGGGAGGGAAGGGGCCAGGAGAGACCGGCGAGGCGCCCCCTCAACGTGAGTGACATGAAGTTGGCCACGCCCTCCCAGTCACGTGACTACCTGGCCACGCCCACCCAGCCAGTCATTAGGCAGATCAAATTAGTGGTTTGCGGAATTCAAAAATATGAATTTAGTGGTCCCTGAGGTCCGAAATGTTGGGGGACGCCTGTTTTATGTTGTGTTATATTGTGTTGTGTTATGTTATGTTATGTTAATGTAAGTTTCTAGTTCCTTAACAGACCTGGTGATGGATGTTGAGTGATTGCATCCAACCTAAACCTTGTTTATGGTTTGTTTCCCTTAATCAAGCCTTGGACATGAAAATATTTCAACCCAGACAACTTCCAGACCTTGATGGGTGAAGCAACTCCTGTAAATATAGAAAGTTTTTTCTCAAACGCCGATTGGCTACGGGGCTCAAATCCCCACTCTTCTACTCTTGATCTGGCCAATGGGGAACCTTCCTTAGCCGCCAGGCTGCAACGGCTGGATAAACCAGTGAAGTGTTTCTCAACCTTTGGCTCCTTTAAGACGAGCGGACTTCAACTCCCAGAATTCCCCAGCCAGCCTTGCTGGGAGTTGAAGTCCTCCCATCTTCTGGGAGTTGAAGTCCTCCCATCTTCTGGGAGTTGAAGTCCTCCCATCTTAAAGGGCCCACGGATAAAAAAAAAAACACTGTCCCAGTTTATCAGGCAGATGTTAGGCCTCCGTTTCTCAAGCGACCTTGAATCCTGCAATTCCTTAGATGTCCAGTAGGGGTCAACAATACACCTTGTGCATCCTTGCTGCCCTCTAGTGGCCATCGAGAATATCGCAGCCCTATTTTGACACCCTTTTCAATCTCCCTGTATATTTCACCTTGCAAGACAGCAAGACAGCGCGACAGCTGATAAATGGGCCATAAAAATATCTGAGCCGGTTATAAGCCGATTAAAGCATAATTGTCACCTGGAACAAAGGATCAGGGGTAGGGGGGATAAAGGAGGGGGGGCCTCGAAATGACGCCGCACAGCTTCTCAACGGTACCATGGTGGAAAAAAACCCCAAATTAATCTTGATTAAAATTAATCCAAATTTGAGTTTAAAAACCATGTTTTATGCCAGCCCAGCTTGTTGGAAAAAACAAGGTTTTGAGAGCCCGGCGGAAGGTGCGTAAGTCAGGGATAGTTCTTCATTCCGGGAGCCATTCGTTCCAGAGGACGGGGGCTCCCACGGAGAAGGCTCTCCCCCTGGGTGTCGCCAGTCGACATTGTCTAGCCGACGGCACCACGAGGAGACCCTCTCTAGGGGAGCGTAGGGGCCGGTGGGAGGCTCTCGGTGGCCGAAGACGATCTCGTAGGTGCCCAGGTCCTAAGCCATGGAGCGCTTTCAAGACGGTAACCCACACCTTGAATCGCACCCGGAAAACCACCGGAAGCCAGTGCAGCTCGCGCAGGAGAGGTGTTACATGGGAGCGTCGCGTCGCCCCCATAATTACCCGCGCGGCCGCATTCTGGACCAGTTGAAGCCGCCGGGGGCTCTTCAAGGGGAGCCTCGTGTATCCTTGACCAGATGGCCAGGAGCAGAGATCCTAACTCCCTGTCTTTGAGACAGGGACACCCCCCCCTCCTGCCCGTCGTCCGCTCCTCAGGACCCCGCCCCAAGATTAACATCCAGCCGCCAGGTGTCCAAATCCCTCCTGTCTCATCCTGTAGCGAGTGACACTTTTAATGAGCTTGGGAGCCAAGCCGATTTGCTCCGTCTTCTCTCTCTCCCTCCTGACCCTCCCCACCCCATTTCTGATCCCTGGCACAAACAAACAGGTAGATTAAGGGGTGTGGAGAGAGAGAGAGAGGTGGGGGGGGAAGGAGAGAGACATTGAATGAGAGTCCACAGAGGAATGATGGAGTCTGTTTCTCTAGACCAGGGGTCTCAAACTCGCGGCCCGCAGGACGGTATCTTGTGGCCCCCACTGTGATATGAAAATATAATATTATAATGACATTTGAGGATGTTTTTTTAACAACGTTTTTGGTGGAATCCCTTATGCGGCCCAGCCTCACCCAGAGTCTGCCTCCAGCAGCCCCCAGGTAACTTGAGTTTGAGACCCCTGATCTATATTATCTGTCTATCTCTCTCTCTCTCTCTCTCTCTTCTCTCTCTCTCTCTCTCTCTCTCTCTCTCTCTCTCTATCTATCTATCTATCTATCTATCTATCTATCCACAGTATTTCTCTCTCCATCCATCCATCCATCCATCCATCCATCCATCCATCTATCTATCTATCCACAGTATCTCTCCATCCATCCATCCATCCATCCATCCATCCATCCATCCATCCATCCATCTATCTAT
>CM077647.1:179427275-179562275 GCA_039707465.1 Rhabdophis nuchalis | reverse complement strand
ATATCATATCCTATCCTATCCTATCCTATATCCTATGTCCTATGTCCTATGTCCTATGTCCTATATCTTCTATTCTATTCTATTCTATTCTATTCTATTCTATTCTATTCTATTCTATTCTATTCTATTCTATTCTATTCTATTTCTCTATCCTCTATCCTCTATCCTCTATCCTCTATCCTCTATCCTATCCTATCCTATCCTATCCTATCCTATCCTATCCTATCCTATCCTATCCTATCCTATCCTATCCTATCCTATCCTATCCTATTCCATTCCATTCCATTCCATTCCTCTATCCTCTATCCTCTATCCTCTATCCTCTATCCTCTATCCTCTATCCTATTCTATTCCATTCTATTCCATTCTATTCTATTCTATTCTATTCCATTCCATTCCATTCCATTCCATTCCATTCCATTCTATTCCTCTATCCTCTATCCTCTATCCTCTATCCTATTCTATCCTATTCTATTCTATTCTATCCTATATCCTATATCCTATATCCTATATCCTATATCCTATATCCTATTCAATTCTATCCTATATCCTATATCCTATATCCTATATCCTATATCCTATATCCTATATCCTATCCTATCCTATCCTATCCTATATCCTATGTCCTATGTCCTATATCTTCTATTCTATTCTATTCTATTCTATTCTATTCTATTCTATTCTATTCTATTCTATATCCTATATCCTATATCCTATATCCTATATCCTATATCCTATATCCTATATCCTATCCTATCCTATCCTATATCCTATGTCCTATGTCCTATGTCCTATGTCCTATTCTATTCTATTCTATTCTATTCTATTCTATTCTATTCTATTCTATTCTATTCTATATCCTATATCCTATATGCTATATCCTATATCCTATATCCTATATCTTCTATTCTATTCTATTCTATTCTATTCTATTCTATTCTATCCTATCCTATCCTATTGTATCCTATCCTATCCTATCCTATATCCTATATCCTATATCTTATATCCTATATCCTATTCAATTCTATCCTATATCCTATATCCTATATCCTATATCCTATATCATATCCTATCCTATCCTATATCCTATATCCTATATCCTATGTCCTATGTCCTATGTCCTATATCCAATCCTATCCTATATCCTATATCCTATATCCTATGTCCTATATCTTCTATTCTATTCTATTCTATTCTATTCTATTCTATTCTATTCTATATCCTATATCCTATATGCTATATCCTATATCATATCCTATCCTATCCTATATCCTATATCCTATGTCCTATGTCCTATGTCCTATATCTTCTATTCTATTCTATTCTATTCTATTCTATTCTATTCTATTCTATTCTATATGCTATATGCTATATGCTATATCCTATATCCTATATCCTATATCTTCTATTCTATTCTATTCTATTCTATTCTATCCTATCCTATCCTATCCTATCCTATCCTATCCTATATGCTATATCCTATATCTTATATCCTATATCCTATTCAATTCTATCCTATATCCTATATCCTATATCCTATATCTTCTATTCTATTCTATTCTATTCTATTCTATTCTATCCTATCCTGTCCTATCCTATTGTATCCTATCCTATCCTATCCTATCCTATCCTATATCCTATATCCTATATCCTATATCTTATATCCTATATCCTATTCAATTCTATCCTATATCCTATATCCTATATCCTATATCATATCCTATCCTATCCTATATCCTATTTCCTATGTCCTATGTCCTATGTCCTATATCCAATCCTATCCTATATCCTATATCCTATATCCTATGTCCTATATATTCTATTCAATTCTATTCAATTCTATTCTATTCTATTCTATTCTATTCTATTCTATTCTATTTCCTATATCCTATATCCTATATGCTATATCCTATATCCTATATCCTATATCCTATATCTTCTATTCTATTCTATTCTATTCTATTCTATTCTATTCTATTCTATTCTATTCTATTCTATCCTATCCTATCCTATCCTATCCTATTGTATCCTATCCTATCCTATCCTATATCCTATATCCTATATCCTATATCTTATATCCTATATCCTATTCAATTCTATCCTATATCCTATATCCTATATCCTATATCTTCTATTCTATTCTATTCTATTCTATTCTATCCTATCCTATTGTATCCTATCCTATCCTATCCTATCCTATCCTATATCCTATATCCTATATCCTATTCAATTCTATCCTATATCCTATATCCTATATCCTATATCCTATATCCTATATCCTATATCCTATATCCTATATCCTATATCCTATCCTATCCTATCCTATCCTATATCCTATATCCTATGTCCTATGTCCTATATCTTCTATTCTATTCTATTCTATTCTATTCTATTCTGTTCTATTCTATTCTATTCTATTCTATTCTATTCTATTCTATTCTATATCCTATATCCTATCCTATCCTATCCTATGTCCTATGTCCTATGTCCTATGTCCTATGTCCTATTCTATTCTATTCTATTCTATTCTATTCTATTCTATTCTATTCTATTCTATTCTATATCCTATATCCTATATGCTATATCCTATATCTTCTATTCTATTCTATTCTATTCTATTCTATTCTATTCTATCCTATCCTATCCTATCCTATCCTATCCTATTGTATCCTATCCTATCCTATCCTATCCTATATCCTATATCCTATATCTTATATCCTATATCCTATTCAATTCTATCCTATATCCTATATCCTATATCCTATATCCTATATCATATCCTATCCTATCCTATATCCTATATCCTATGTCCTATGTCCTATATCTTCTATTCTATTCTATTCTATTCTATTCTATTCTATTCTATTCTATTCTATATCCTATATGCTATATGCTATATGCTATATGCTATATGCTATATCCTATATACAATACAATACAATAGCAGAGTTGGAAGGGACCTTGTAGGTCTTCTAGTCCAACCCCCTGCATGGGCAGGAATCTTACACCATTTCAGACAAATGGCTGTCCAACATCTTCTTAAAGACTTCCAGGGTTGGGGCATTCACAACTGCTGGAGGCAAGCTGTTCCAGAGGTTAATTGTTCTTACTGTTAGGAAATTTCTCCTTAGTTCTAAGTTGCTTCTCTCCTTGATTAGTTTCCACCCATTGCTCCTTGTCCTGCCCCCAGGTGTCTTGGAGAAAAGTTTGACTCCCTCTTCTTTGTGGCACCCTCTGAGATATCGGAACACTGGTATCATGTCTCCCCTGGTCCTTCTCTTCATCAAACTAGACATACCCAGTTCCTGCAGCCGTTCTTCATATGTCTTAGTCTCCAGTCCTCTAATCATCTTGGTTGCTCTTCTTTGCACTCTTTCCAGAGTCTCCACGTCTTTTCTACATCGTGGCGACCAAAACTGTATGCAGTATTCCAAGTGTGGCCTTACCAAGGCACTATACAGTGGCATTAACACTTCACGCGATCTAGATTCTATCCCTCTGTTGATGCAGCCTAGAACTGTGTTGGCTTTTTTGGCAGCTGCTGCACACTGCTGGCTCATATTTAAATGGTTGTCCACTAGGATTCCGAGATCCCTCTCGCAGTTGCTACTATTGAGCAAGGTACCACCTATACTGTACTTGTGCATTTGGTTTTTTCTTGCCTATATGTAGGACCTTACTTTTTTCACAATTGAATTTCATTTTATTAGACAGTGCCCAATGTTCAAGTTTGTCTAGATCCTTCTGTATCTTAAGCCTATCTTCTGGAGTGTTGGCTATTCCTGCCAGCTTGGTGTCGTCTGCGAATTTGATGAGTTCCCCATTTATCCCCTCATCCAAATCGTTGATGAAGATGTTAAAGAGTACTGGGCCTAAAACAGAGCCTTGGGGGACTCCACTGCATACTTCCTTCCATGTAGATGCAGTTCCATTGAGGACTACACGTTGAGTGCGGTTGGTCAGCCAGTTACGAATCCATTTGGTGGTGGTGCTGTCTAACCCACAATTTTCTACTTTATCTAATAGTAGGTTATGGTCTACTTTATCAAATGCCTTACTGAAGTCCAGGTAAATTATATCAACAGCATTCCTCTGGTCCACTGATTTTGTTACTTTGTCAAAGAATGCAATTAGATTCGTCTGGCATGATCTGTTTTTGACAAACCCATGTTGGCTTTTGGCTATTACTTTGTTTGCTTCTAGGTGTTCACTTATTTGTTGTTTAATTATCTTTTCCAGAATCTTTCCTGGTATTGAGGTCAGGCTGATGGGTCTATAGTTTCCTGGATCTGTTTTTTTTCCTTTTTTGAAGATGGGAACCACATCTGCTCTTTTCCAGTCTTCTGGCAGTTCCCCGGTGCTCCAGGATCTCTGAAAGATATAGTTCAGTGGTTCTGAGATCTCGTCTGCCAGTTCCTTCAGAACCCTGGGGTGTAATCCATCCGGTCCTGGTGATTTGAACTCGTCCAGGGCAGACAGGTGCTCACTTACCATTTTCTTCTCTATTTCAACTTGTGTTCCTAATCTGATATTTGTGGTGCTGTTTTTGATTGATTGGACTGTTTTATCCCTTTGTGTAAAGACAGATGCAAAGAAAGAGTTAAATAGTTCTGCTTTCTCCCTGTTGCTTATCATCTTCTTGCCATTTTCTCCCAGCAGTGGACCAATTGTTTCCTTAACTTTTTTCTTATTTTTAACATGTTGGAAGAAGCTTTTTTTGTTATTTTTTACTTTTTTGGCAAGCCTTTCTTCATTGTGAGCCTTAGCTTTCCTCACTTCATCTTTACTATCCTATATCCTATATCTTCTATTCTATTCTATTCTATTCTATTCTATCCTATCCTATCCTATCCTATTGTATCCTATCCTATCCTATCCTATCCTATCCTATCCTATCCTATCCTATATCCTATATCCTATATCTTATATCCTATATCCTATTCAATTCTATCCTATATCCTATATCCTATATCATATCCTATCCTATCCTATATCCTATTTCCTATGTCCTATGTCCTATGTCCTATATCCAATCCTATCCTATATCCTATATCCTATATCCTATGTCCTATATATTCTATTCTATTCTATTCTATTCTATTCTATTCTATTCTATTTCCTATATCCTATATCCTATATGCTATATCCTATATCCTATATCCTATATCTTCTATTCTATTCTATTCTATTCTATTCTATTCTATTCTATTCTATTCTATTCTATTCTATTCTATTCTATCCTATCCTATCCTATTGTATCCTATCCTATCCTATCCTATCCTATCCTATCCTATATCTTATATCCTATATCCTATTCAATTCTATCCTATATCCTATATCCTATATCCTATATCTTCTATTCTATTCTACTCTATTCTATTCTATTCTATTCTATTCTATTCTATCCTATCCTATTGTATCCTATCCTATCCTATCCTATCCTATATCCTATATCCTATATCTTATATCCTATATCCTATTCAATTCTATCCTATATCCTATATCATATCCTATCCTATCCTATATCCTATTTCCTATGTCCTATGTCCTATGTCCTATATCCAATCCTATCCTATATCCTATATCCTATATCCTATGTCCTATATCTTCTATTCTATTCTATTCTATTCTATTCTATTCTATTCTATTCTATTCTATTCTATTCTATTCTATTCTATTCTATTCTATTTCCTATATCCTATATCCTATATCCTATATCCTACAGTATATCCTATCCTATCCTATCCTATCCTATCCTATCCTATCCTATCCTATCCTATCCTATCCTATCCTATCCTATCCTATCCTATCCATGTGTCTGACAGAATGGATGAATTCAATTTCTCTTGGCCGAGAGGCCAAATCCCCAGAGGTAATGATTTCACCCTTGTCGTTTAACAGCCGGATCTGCGAAAAAAGAGGGCTGGGGTGGGTGGAGGTGTCAAGATCTGGTCTATCCCTGGGACTAGGATGATGGGATGTGGGTAGGGCAGGGGGGGGGCAAGGCATGGGACCTAGAGTTCGTGAGGATGCTTCAGTCTCCTGAAACGGTCTCATTAAAAATATATATATATCTTGCTGCCAACAGGATAGTAAGGTCATTGGTGCAAGGACACACCCTCGCTCGATTCCTCTGCCACTTTCCGACCTTTCACTGGGTGGAAATCAAGGATTGGTTGGCCGTGATCTCGAAAGAAGGAAAATAAAAGAATAAAAAAAAAAAAACCCAGCTGGAAGAAACTTTGACCCAAAGCTTTGCTCCTTGGTTCAACTCTTTGGGACTTCTGAGTAAACACGGAGACCTTATAAAAAGAAGGAAAAAAAAAATCAAATCAAATTAGTCTTCTCGCCCTAAGAGATCAGGAGTCCTTTTCCAATTCCCTTTAATTGCTTTCTTATCTCCTTCTCTCCCTCCACGCCTCTCTTCCTTTCTTTTTCTGTTTTTTCCTTCTCTCTCCTCCTGGCCAAATGGGAATGGATTCCTGGACAGAGACTGGGAAATTCAACGGGGATGTTGAGACGCAATCAATCAGAACAGAACTGGAAGAGGCCTCGGTGGTCTTCTAGTCCAACCCCGTTCTCAAGCAGGAGTCCCTAGACAGGAGAACCTAGGGCACCGCGTGCCAGAGGTGGCATGCAGAGCCCTCTCGGTGGGCATACGCACCGTCGCCAGTGGCTCTCCTGCTTTCTGGCCAGTTGGGCTTTGCGGGTGCTGGAAGGCCAAAAAATGAGCTGGAAACAGCCTGGAAAACGGTAAACAAATGGGCCGTTTTTGGGGCAATTTTTATGCACCGCACAGCTGGGATTTGCGGGCACCGGAGCGCCAGAAAATGGCTGAAAAACCTGGCAAAAAACAGGCCGTTTTGGGGGCCATTTTCCAGGCCGTTTTTGGGCTGTTTTCCAGCTGGTTTTGGGGACTGTTTTCAGGCCGTTTCCAGTCCGTTTTTGGGTTGTTTTCAGGCCGTTTCCAGTCTGTTTTGGGGTTGTTTTCAGGCCATTTTCATGCCGTTTTTGGGGCCATTTTCCAGGCTGTTTTGGGGCTGATTTCCAGCTGGTTTATTAGGCTGTTTTCAGGCCATTGTGGGGTGTTTTTAGGCCATTTTCAGGCCTTGTGGGGCCATTTTCCAGGCTGTTGTGGAGCTGCTTTCCAGCTGGTTTTTGGGGCGGTTTTCAGGCGGTTTTCAGTCCATTTGGGGGCTGTTTTCAGGCCATTTTCAGGCCGTTTGTGGGGCCATTTTCCAGGCCATTTTCAGGCTGTTTTCCAGCTGTTTTTAACGCCGTTTCCAGGCTGTTTTTGGGCCATTTTCCAGGCCGTTTTGGGGCTGTTTCCAGCTGTTTTTAGGCCATTTTTAGGCCGTTTCCAGGCCATTTTTGGGCTGTTTTCAGGCCATTTTCAGCCTGTTCGTGGGGCCATATTCCAGGCTGTTTTGGGGCTGTTTTCCAGCTGATTTCTAGGCCGTTTTCAGGCCGTTTCCAGTTCGTTTTGGGGGCCATTTTTCCAGGTCGTTTTTGGGCTGTTCTCTAGCTTGTTTTTTAGGCCATTTTCAGATCGTTTTCAGGTCATTTTTTGCGCCATTTTCAGGCCCTTTTCTGGCCATTTTGTGCACTTTTTAGGCCGTTTTTGGGCTGTTTTCTGGCCATTTTGGAGTTATTTCCAGGGCGTTTTAGAGGCCATTTCCCAAGCCATTTTTGGACTGTTGTCAGGCCGTTTTGGGGCCATTTTGAGGTAATTTTTCAGGTCATTTTTAGGCTTTTTTCAGGCTGTTTTGGGGCTGTTTTCAGGCCTTTTGGGGCATTTTTCAAGCTGTTTTCAGGCCGTTTTCAGCTTGTTTTTGGGGCTATTTTAAGGCTATTTTGGGGGCAGTTTTCAGGCCATTGTCAGGCTGTTTTCAGACCGGTTTCAGACTGGTTTCAGGCTGTTTTGGGGCCATTTTGAGGTGATTTTTCAGGCCGTTTTTAGGCTTTTTTCAGCCTGTTTTGGGGCTGTTTTCAGGCCTTTTGGGGCTTTTTTCAAGCTGCTTTTGGGCTGTTTTCAGGTTGTTTTTTGGGCCATTTTCAGGCTGTTGTGGGGGTCATTTTCAGGCCATTTTTGGGCCGTTTTCAGCTGTTTTGGGGCCATTTTCAGGCTCTTGAGCTGTTTTCCAGGCAGTTTGGTGGTTTGAATCCCTAGTGCTGCATAATGGAGTGATAAACCTCCCAGTGGCCCCAATGACTCTCAGAGAGAGTACTAAAGACCAGAGGACTGCAAGGAATATAAATCCTCCTATCCTCCTGCATAAGGGATGCAGTGGCCCAGCGGCTAAGACGCTGGGCTTGTCGATCAGAAAGGTTGGCAATTTGGCTGTTCGAATCCATAGCGCTGCGTAATGGAGGGAGCTCCCGTGACTTGTCCCAGCTTCTGCCAACCTAGCAGTTCGAAAGCATGTAAAAAATGCAGGTAGACCACCTTTGGTGGGAAGGGAACAGCATTCCGTGCTCCTTTGGCGTTCAGCCATGCTGGCGACATGACCACGGAGACGTCTTCGGACAGCACTGGCTCTTTGGCTTTGAAACGGAGATGAGCACCGACCCCTAGAGTCAGGAACAACTAGCACATCTGTGCGAGGGGAACCTTTACCTATACCTTAAGCCACGAAAAGTAGCCGCAGGGAAGGTCTACTAGTTCAACCCGCTCCCGAAGCAGGAAACCCTACATAGAAAGCCCTCAACCTACGACCGCTTCATTTAGCGACTGTTGAAACTTTACAACAGCACCAAGAAAAGGGACCGTTTTGCACACTTACGACCGTCATGGCATCCCCGTGGTCATGCGATCAAAATTCAGGCGCTTGGTTCCTGACTCGCATTTATGACGGTGTGTGGGTCATGGTGATCCCCCTCTGTGGCAGTGGGGAAGCCAGATTCACTCAACGACCGTGTGGGAGGGTGTCCCGTGACAACCTGTGGCAAGAAAGGTTGCAATAGGAAGCGTGATTCACTTAGCAACATATATTTTGAACTTCATGGTGGTCTTACGTCGAGGACTACCCATACTACCGACAAATGGCTGTCTAATCTCGTCTTAAAGACCTCCAGTGTTGGCACACTCCCAACTTCTGGTGGTCAGTTGTTCCACTGGTTCATTGTTCTCTCTGTCAGGAATTTCTCCTTAATTTCAGGTAGCTTCTCTCCTTGATTAAGCCTGGAAAACAATCCAGATATCTTACTTGGGTGAATAAAAAAAATCATTCTTTGAAGGAAAAACAAAATCATCATCATCATCATCATCATCATCATCATCATCATCATCATCATCATCATCATCTTTATTGTCATTGTAATAATATTGTAATAAAATACAATCTCACCTACTTTGCAGCTAAAATCAGCCACCATTCCAGGTTTAAATCTGCCAAGGAAAAGAAGGGGGAAAAAACACGATTTAGCCTTTTGACGAAGCGTTTTGCGAAGTCGATCCACACCTGTGTCGATTAGCACCCGCAAAGTGAAGCGCTAAGCAAACTGCCAAAATATAATTCCTCTATCAAGAAGGCAAAGCGGCGTGGCCGATTAAATAACCTCAATCTGGCCTTTATATATATATATAAACTTTTTCCTAGCCATTCCGAACCCTTTGAGGCTTGGCTGCCTGGGGATGCTGGATTTTGTAGTCCAGTTCCTTTCGGGGGCGCCTATAACATCCATCCATCCATCCTCTTTTTTATAAAAAACAAAACAACCCACACACGTACCGTCGCTTTCTGGATAATTCCCCCCCTTTGCCTCTTTCTAGCTTTTCAATTCTCACGCGGCCCGGTCTGTTTCCAGCACTTCCCTGGATGGTGACGGGTTGTGAGTGACAGCCGGCGACGGTCAGAAACATGTGAATGTTTGCCGTCATGGCTTTCTAGATGGTTCTCTGAATCGTCCCATTCAAACAACCGGTTAAGGATGCCAGAAGGATTCAGGGCCCTCCTTTTGTGTCCAGGGGGGGGGGAGTGGGGGTCCCAAGCAGCCAGCCCCCCCTGGATTACCCCCAACCGGCCTTCTACGGAGAGAATCCAACAATGGTCCGTGGGGCAGCTTAAAAGCAACCAACGGATGGTGCCGCCTGCTTTTTAAACGGCTAAATATCCAAATGTCTGATGTAGCTAGTCCTCGACTTACGACGCCATCGCTCATTGCTAAGCGAGATGGTTGTTCAATGAAGCTTTGCCCAATTGGGCCACCTCCCTCACCGCGGCTGTGTAGCGAATCCCTACCATGGTTTAGTGAGCCGCCCGATTGTTTCCCCTGTTGACGGTCGCAAAAGGGGATCGCATGACACGCCTCCCCCCTGCCCCTGGGGACGCTGCCACCGTCGTAAATAGGAGGCAGCGGCCAAGCGTCTGAATTTTTGATCCCGTCACTTTTCACGGTTGTTACTGTGGGAAAAACGGTCCTATAAGGTGCGGTTTTTTGGGCCGTCCAATGTAATAGACGCTCAGTGAGACGGTTGTAAGTCGAGGAATGCCCGTATGGCAGGATTGGAGAAATCCCGTCGGCCTTCTCACAATCGCGGGCACCCAGGTATTCAGGAAGAGCACACTTCTCTTCGGGGAAACTGAGGCTGAAAAATAGCCATTTGTTCCCCTTCGGTATTCAGCCGATTCGGATCGGTTCAACCGGTAGTTGAAATCGTTGCCTTACAATACAATACAATACAATAGCAGAGTTGGAAGGGACCTTGTAGGTCTTCTAGTCCAACCCCCTGCATGGGCAGGAATCTTATACCATTTCAGACAAATGGCTGTCTAACATCTTTTTAAAGACTTCCAGGGTTGGGGCATTCACAACTGCTGGAGGCAAGCTGTTCCAGAGGTTAATTGTTAATTGCCTGCTCACCCAACCTGGCTTTATGCCGTCCTACTTAGCCACGTTTTCAAGCCGCCCCACACGTGGTTTTCCCTTCCCTTCCTTACTTTTTCACAAATGTGCGCGCGTGCGCGCCCCATCCACATATGGCCCAGCCTTCCGCGCATGCGCTTTGCTAAACAAAACAAACAGTCCGTAAACAGGATGAAATAGAGCCCACGATTTCCGCTACCAGTTCGGGCAAACTGATCCAAACCGGCTGAATAACACCTCTGAGACGGCGTGCATGCGTGCAAGCCCCACGCGTGACCAAAGTGTTTGTGCGGAAGGCCGTACGCTCACCTTTTCGAACCGGCAGGGAAAGTAAGTGAACACCACCCCTGAGTCCTCCTCCCGCTTTTCAACTCAGTTCAAGGCCCAAGTGGAAGCCTTGGCTAAATTTGGACTGGATTCTCATTCTCCTTTTGCAGGGAGGAAAGTTTGATCCCCGGCGGTTAAAAACGTCCATAAACAGGACAAAATAGAGCCCGTGATTTCCGCTACCACTTCGGGCAAACCGATCCAAACCGGCTGAATAGCACCTCTGAGCCGGCGCGCATGCGGGCAAGCCCCACGCATGACCAAAGCGTTTGTGTGGAAGGCCGTACGCTCACATTTGCGAACCGGCAGGGAAAGTAAGTGAACATTATCCCTGAGTCCTCCTCCCGCTTTTCAACCCAGTTCAAGGCCCAAGTGGAAGCCTTGTCTAAATTTGGACTCGATTCTCGTTCTCCTTTTGAAGGGCAGAAAGTTTGATCCCGAGTGATAAAAATGATGGAAACCCCGCGATTAAGCACGACATTCAGTTCTTGCTAGGCCCCTCTCTTAAATCATGGTTTTTAGGGGCGGGGGGTGTCCCACGAGCCATGGTGGTTGATGTTCTAAGCAGCTCCAAGTTGGAGAATCCTGGTCTATGGGCATCCTTGGTGCCGCTTGGTGGTTTTCTTGCAGACGTTTCATGACCAAACTAGGTAACGTCATCAATTCCCTAGTTGGGTCATGCAACATCTGTAAGGAAACCACCAAGCTCAGAGAGTACCAAGGACCCCACAGTCCTCCTCCTCCTCCCTTCTGATGATGTTCCCTAGTTGGGTCATGAAACGTCTGCAAGAAAACCACCAAGTTCAGAGAGCACCAAGGACCCCACAATCCTCCTCTTCCTCCGTCTCTTCTCCTTCTCCATTACTACTTCTTCTCCTCCTCCTCCCCCTTCTAACACTGATAATGTTCCATAGTTGGGTCATGAAACGTCTGCAAGAAAACCACCAAGCTCAGAGAGCACCAAGGACCCCACAGCCTTCCCCCTCTGTTCTCCCTCCTCCTTCCCACCTCCTCCTTCTCCACCACCTTTTGCTCTTCCTCCTCCTCCCCCCCTTCTCCTCTACTCCACAAACCCCACTCCCTTCTAGCCCTGATGATGTTCCCTAGCTGGGTCGCGAAACGTCTGCGAGAAAACCAACCAAGCGCCGAGCGTTCACCTAACCCGGTAGTCCTCCTTCCTCCATCCCTTCCTCTCCTCCTCCTCCTCCTCTTCTACTTCCCAAACCCCACTCCTTTCTACGCCCTGATAACGTTCCCTAGCTGGGTCACGAAACGTCGGCAAGGAACGCTGAAGACGAGAGAGACCGAATCGGAGCGGACGAGCAGGCTTAAGAAAGCGTTCCCCACCCCACCACCCTTGTCAATAATCCAGAGGGAGAGAAATCCACCCCTCCCCACCCCGACGTCTGCTTGCCCCACTCTCCCCAGATCCCATTATAAAGCCTCCTTACTAATCCGTCTGTTTATTTGCCGGGATTAAGGTTTACGAACGCTCCCGGCCACGGCTGAGCCGGGAATCCATTAAATGCCGTTTTAGACGTCCAGATTAGGATTAAAACGAAGTGAAATATGGGTCATCGAGGTCGGGAGGCATTTGGGGTGGGGTGGGGGGCGCGCGCCGGCACGCTGAAAGAAAGCCGGGCCAATTAAGATGAGAATATAACTTAAAGGGATTAATCGAGCCAGGATTTTATTTAATAAAGACATCTGGTTGGCGGCTGTTAAATCAGAGTTTGTTTGTTTTTAATCCCGGCAGGCCAAATTGCCGCTTAAGAGGAAAATTCCTGCTAAAAAGGATCATTTTGGGGGATTTAATTAGCCTCGGAAACAGGCTTGCGGTGAGATTTTTTTTTATGTGTGTGTGTGGGGGGTTGTTGGCATTGGCTTGACCTGTTGAACGGTCCGCTAGCCCTGTTGGATTTCCGCCTGTCCCCCCCGCCCCCCCCCCCTCTCTCTCCTACCGATTGCAACCCAGTTCTCGAGTTAACGGGGCAGGATCTGGGAGCAAAAACCTGGAAAAAAGGGATTTATTCGGCCGCGGATTCCAATCCAACCCAATCCGACTGCGATTTTATTTCCCTCCATTGCTGGCTTGAAGAGCAGCAGCAGCAGCAGCGCAGGCCGGAATTCACCAGGTTAAGCTTTGCATTTCTTGCTTTGTTTAACCATGTTAGGAAAAGCGATTTAAAAAATAATAATAACGATTTTTTAACAAAATATAGATAAGTCCTCGATTTATGACCCAAATGTCCGTCCCCGGGCAAGGAGTTTGGTCCCGTCGCCGCAGTGGTTAAGCCAATCCCCACTGTCGTTAAATTAGCCACCCGGTTGTTAAACGAAGCTGGCGTCTCCTGCCGAGTTTGCTTACTCAGGGAACTCCTACAACGCTGCAACCGACATAAGTACAGGCCAGTTGCCCAGCGTCTGAATTTGGATCAGGAGATGTTACGGCGGTCGTTAAGTGTGACACCGTAACTAAATCACACACCCCACCCCCACCCCTCTTGCTGGAAAGCTCTTTAAAAAGCTGCATTCATTCCGTCTCCATCCCACAGCCCAAAAAGCTGCTCGCTAATGTTTTGGCCTAACTTCCTGGGAACTCTGCTAAGCCAAGCAGCTAGTCCTCAAGAGGAAATAAGCACCCAGATTGCAGTTTTGGGGGAAAGATGGAGCTTATTTTTCTGGAGAGTGAATTTTTCTTGCTTTCTTTCATTCTGGGGGGCTTAACACCTCCTAACTTCTGCCTAACTTCCTGGGAACTCTGCTAAGCCAAGCAGCTAGTCCTCAAGAGGAAATAAGCACCCGGATTGCCATTTTTGGGGGAAAGATGGAGCTTATTTTTGCGAAGGGTGGATTTTTCTAGCTTTTCTTGCATTCAGGGGGCTTAACACCCCCTAACTTCTGCCTAACTTCCTGGGAACTCTGCTAAGCCAAGCAGCTAGTCCTCAAGAGGAAATAAGCACCCGGATTGCCGTTTTGGGGGGAAAGATGGAGCTTATTTTTGTGAAGGGCCGATTTTCCTTGCTTTTGTTGCGTTCGGGAGGCTTAACACCCCCTAACTTCCGCCTAAGTTCCTGGGAACTCTGCTAAGCCAAGCAGCTAGTCCTCAAGAGGAAATAAGCACCCGGATTGCAGTTTTGGGGGGGAAAGATGGAGCTTATTTTTGCGTAGGGCCGATTTTTCTTGCTTTTTATGCGTTCGGGGGGGGCTTAACACCTCCTCACTTCCGCCTAACTTCCTGGGAACTCTGCCAAGCCAAGCAGCTAGTCCTCAAGAGGAAAGAAGCACCCGAATTGCAATTTTGGGGGGGAAAGGGAGCTTATTTTTACGAAAGCTGGCTTTTCCTTGCTTTCCTTGCGTTCGGGGGGCTTAACAACACGGCCCGGTCAGGTGGGGAGGTCATGCCCAGGAGGGGGGCGGGGTGGTGGTGGCGAACGGTGGGGTGAGGGCCGATGACAGGCTGATGTCCGACTGAATAGCCGAAGAATCCCCTGTCAGGAAGGGTTAGCCACGCTGAGCTGGCCCTTTGTGGCGGTGTGGGGCTGGGTATTAGCGGAGGGGCGGGCGGGCCCAGGAGCCATGGCAACCCTCCGCCGGGCCAAGGGGTCCCAACCAGGGACATCGCTTCTGCCCCATCGAAGCCATATTTCCCGTCGGGGTGCCGGACTGCCCCCCCACCCTCCCCGGCGTGTTTTTTTTTTTTTTTTACACCTTGGCAGGGGAGCGGGTGCGAATTCAGCCGCCTTCCGGACCGGGGGGGGATTTGAACCCGTGTCCGTCCCGCGGACTCTGGGTCCCATCGTCCGTCCGTCCCCCAGGACTGAATGGCTTCTCTCTGTCCTAGAAACCTCGATCGGTTTTGGTTTGGGCCCTCCTGGGCATGTGCAGAGTGCTTTCCCCCTCCCTGTCTGATTGAGGCTGAAAAAGTCGACGATTTCCGAGCATGTCTAGCATTGCCATTGTTGCTCGTGAAGTCTAGCTTCTGAGCATGGCCAAAGTGTTTCTTCAAACAATGCTAGAAGGCCCTTTGTGTCAACATCCTGATGTCCGGTCCCTAATACGTCGTCATCTTCTTCCTCTTCCTTCTCCTCCTCCTCTCTTCTTCTTCTTCTTCTTCTTCTTCTTCTTCTTCTTCTTCTTCTTCTTCTTCTTCTTCTTCTTCTTCTTCTTCTTCTTCTTCTTCTTCTTCTTCTTCTTCTTCTTCTTCTTCTTCTCGTCCTCCTCCTCCTTCTCCTCCTCCTTCTCCCTTTTCTCATTAACAGAGTTGGAAAGGACTTTGCAGGTCATCTAGTCCAACCCCCTGCCCAAACAGGAGACCCTGTTTGCACAACAGTTCCCCCAGCACCTGGAGGAAATTGCCTATCTAGACCCACGCCAGTCCGGCTTCCCACCTGGCACAGCACAGAGACGACATTGGTCGCGTTGGTGGATAATCTCTGGAGGGCTCGGGATAGAGGTCATTCCTCTATCCTGGTCCTATTAGACCTCTCGGCGGCTTTCGATACCATCGCCCATGGTATCCTATTGCACCGGCTGGGGGGGTTGGGGTTGAGAGGCACCGTGTTGCGGTGGTTCTCCTCCTTCCTCTCCGACCGGTCGCAATTTGTGTTGGCAGGAGGGCAGAGGTCAACCTCGATGCCCCTCATATGTGGGGTACCTCAGGGGTCGGTCCGCTCGCCACTCCTGTTCAACACCTATATGAAGCCGCTGGGCGAGATCATCCGTAGTTTTGGGGTAGAGTTCCATCAGTACGCTGATGATACTCAGCTGTACATCTCTACCCCGGACCACCCCAACGATGCCGTCGAAGTGACGTCCCGGTGTCTGGAGGCTGTGCGGGTCTGGATGGGGAGGAACAGGCTTCGACTCAACCCGTCCAAGACCGAGTGGCTGTGGTTCCCGGCGTCACGATATAGCCAGTGGGTGCCATCTCTGGCTATCGGGGGCGAGTCATTGGCCCCCGCGGAAAGGGCTCGCAATTTGGGTGTCCTCCTGGATTCTCGGCTGTCTTTGGACGACCATGTGACAGCCGTGACCAGGGGGGGGGCTTTTGATCAGGTCTACCTGATACGCCAGTTGCGCCCCTATCTAGATCGTGACGCCTTACGCACGGTCACTCAAGCGCTCGTCACCTCCCGCCTGGGCTACTGTAACGCTCTCTACATGGGGCTCCCCTTGAGGTGCACCTGGAGGCTCCAGCTAGTCCAGAATGCGGCCGCGTGGGGGATTTTGGGAGTTTCTCGATACTCCCATGTAACACCTCTCCTACGCGAGCTGCAGTGGCTGCTGGTGGCCTTCCGGGTGCGCTTCAAGGTGTTAGTAACCATATTTAAAGCGCTCCATGGCACGGGTCCTGGTTACCTGCGGGACCGCCTCCTACCACATACCTCCCTTCGACCTGTCCGCTCCCACAGAGTGGGCCTCCTCAAGGTACCATCTGCCGGACAATACCGACGGGTGGCCCCCAGGGGGAGAGCCTTCTCTGTGGCAGGGCCTGCCCTCTGGAACGACCTACCCCACCCGACCTTCGTACCATCTCGGACCTACGCCTCTTCCGCCGGGCATTAAAGACACATCTATTTCAAGCGGCTGGCCTGGCATAGTTTTAATGGGTATAGTCTAAACTGATTCGGATGTTTTTAACAAAATTATTAGCACAGACCCTAATTTAATTTATTTTAAATTGTTTTGTATGTATTGCTTTTATACTTCTGTGCACCGCCCTGAGTCCCTTCGGGGAGATAGGGCGGTATACAAATATGATTAAATAAATAAATAAATAAATAAACAAACAAACAAACAAACAAACAAATAAATAAATAAATCCTTCTCCTTCTCCTCCTTCTCCTCCTTCTCCTCTTCCTCCTCCTCCTTTCCATTCGCACAGAAAGTTACTTCTGGGCATACACAGAGTGCCGTTTTCCTACAGAGAAAATTTCCTCTGGCTATTTGAGATCGACAAGGGACCTCTGAGCATGTTCAGTGTGCTTTTAGCTCACACTCGAGAGATCTAGCTTTTAAGCCCATCCTAAGTGGTTATTTTTCCTTCTACTCCATTTTCAAAAAACTAGATCGATAGATAGAGATAGAGATGGATAGAGATAGAGATAGAGATAGATAGAGATGGATAGATAGATAGATAGATAGATAGACAGACAGATAGATAGATAGATGATTGACAGATGATAGGAGATAGATAGGAGATAAATAGAGAGATAGATAGATAGATAGATAGATAGACAGACAGATAGAGATGATTGACAGATGCTAGGAGATAGATAGATAGGAGATAAATAGATAGAGATAGATAGATAGATAGATGATTGACAGATGATAGGAGATAGATAGGAGATAAATAGAGATAGATAGATAGATAGATAGATAGATAGATAGATAGATAGATAGATAGGAGATAAATAGATATAGATAGATAGATAGATATATAGAGGAGATAGAGATAGATAGATAGATAGATAGATAGATAGATAGATAGATAGATAGATAGATAGATAGATAGATAGATAGATGATTGACAGATGATAGGAGATAGATAGGAGATAAATAGAGATAGATTTATAGAGGAGATAGAGTAAATAGATAGATAGATAGATAGATAGATAGATAGATAGATAGTCCTTGACTTACGACCCTCTCATTCAGCCCCCAATTTTTGCTGCTCAGCGCAACATTTCAAGAAGCCTCCTTTTTATGACTTTCCCCACCACGGTTCTTAAGCGCACCACCGCTGGTGCGTTCAATTCGTCAGACGGTTGTTAAGTGAACCAATCTCTCCCCCCCCCCCGCCCTATGGGCTTCGCTTGTCGGAAGGCCGCCAAAGGAGACCCCCCCCCCCGGGACACAGCCCACCGTCGTACCCGCCAGCCTCCGTGGCCGAGCTATTGGCCTATGGATCCCGGGGACACCCCGGTCGTAAGTGCGAAACAAGACCCTAGGTTTTCCCGTTGGGCCCCAGCCTTCGAACGGTCGCTCAACGCATCGCGGGCCTGGCTTTCGGCCGGCTGTGCTTGGGGGGGTGAGCCGTAGCAGCCGACGCACCCCACTTTGTGCATGCTCAGGAACAAACCTCCCCCCAGGGCGATGGCATGACCTCATCGCTGGCAGGCCGTGCCCTTGGCACCCTGCCAAGCCAGAAGAACGGAGTGGAGTCAAGGGTGGGGAGTGCTGGGCTTTGTAGTCCCACGCCTGGGTGGGTGGATCGGAGGGGGGTGGGCTGGGGGCTGGGAGGAGGGTGTGGATCTGGGGGTGAAGAGCCTGTGAGTCTATTCCCCCCCCCCCACAAATAAAATAAAATAAAATAAAATAAAATAAAATAAAAGAGGAACTAGGGAGAAAGTTAGTGAAAGGGGCGGGGCGTGTGTGCCTGCCGGCCACGCCCCCCCTCCTCCATCCCGCCCTCCCCATTGGCCGGCTGCTAATGGATGCGGATGAGGTCAGCCTCCGGGCGTTTAAAGGGAACCCCGGGGGCTGCGCGCTGTTCTTTGGGATCCTCCAACCCCGCAAAGCCGAGGGCAAGGGCGGGTCCGGGCCGGACGCTGGCAAGCCACGCAACCCAAGACCCATGGACGACCAAGCAAGCAGGTGGGCTCTCCTTCCCCCCCCCCCAGAAAGGAGATCCAGTGGGTCGCAAAAAGGATCGCTTTGCGTTTCCCTGCCCGGGTTCCTTTTTTTTTTTTTTTGCAAAGGGATCGCGTGGATTCCCTTGGCAAAGGATCCCCCCCTCCTTGAGTTTCCCCCGGGTTTGAGATGTTGGTCAAGGATCTCCTTGCGCTTCCCTGGGTCTGGTTGTGTGTGTAAAGGATCGCCTTGCGCTTCCTCGTGTTCCCTTGGCCAAGGATCGCCTTGCGATCCTCCCCCGAATCTGGGGGATTTGCCAAGGATCCCTCTGCGTTTCCTCGGATCTGGTTTGTGTGTGTGTGCAAAGGATCTCCTTGCGTTTTCCCGGCTTCCCTTTGCCAAGGAGATCGCCTGGCGTTTCCCCCGGATCTGGGGGGATTTGCCAAGGATCCCCTTGCGTTTCCCCGGCTTCCTCTGGCCAAGGATCCCTCTGCGTTTCCTCGGATCTGGGTTTTGGTGTTTTTGCAAAGGATCCCCTTGCGTTTCCCCGGATCGGGGGGGATTTGCCAAAGATCCCTCTGCGTTTCCCCGGCTTCCTCTTGCCAAGGATCCCTCTGCGTTTCTTCGGATCTGTTTTTTTCGTTTGTTTGTTTGTTTGCAAAGGATCCCCTTGCGTTTCCCCGGCTTCCCTTTGCCAAGGAGATCGCCTGGCGTTTCCCCCGGATCTGGGGATTTGCGAAGGATCCCCTTGCGTTTCCCAGGCTTCCTTTTGCCAAGGATCCCTCTGCGTTTCTCCGGGTGTGTGTGTGTGTGTGTGTGTGTGTGCGCAAAGGATCGCCTTGCGCTTCTCCGGATCTGGTTTTTTCCACCTTTTTCTTTTTTTGCAAAGGATCCCCCTGCGTTTCCCCGGATCTGGTTTTTTTTTGCAAAGGATTCCGCTGCGTTTCCCCGGATCTGTTTTTTGTGTGTGTAAAGGATCTCCTTGCGTTCCCTCCGTGTTCCCTTTGCCAAGGATCGCCTTGGCAAAGGGATCTCTGGATTTCCCCTGCGTTTCCCTGGCTCCCTTTCGCCAAGGATCCCTCTGCGTTTCTTCGGATCTGGGGTTTTGCAAAGGATACAATATACAAGATAGAGAGATATACAAGATACAGAGTCGGAAGGGACCCTGGAGGTCTTCTAGTCCAACCCCCTGCTCAAGCAGGAGATAATACAATACAGTTTAATACAGTAACAAGAGTAGGAAGGGACCCTGGAGGTCTTCTAGTCCAACCCCCTGCTCAAGCAGGAGATAATACGATACAATACAATAACAAGAGTTAGAAGGGATCCTGGCGGTCATCTAGTCCAACCCCCTGCTCAAGCAGGAGATAATACAATACAATAGCAGAGTTGGAAGGGACCCTGGAGGTCATCTAGTCCAACCCCCTGCTCTAGCAGGAGATAATACAATACAATAACAAGAGTTGGAAGGGACCCTGGAGGTCATCTAGTCCAACCCCCTGCTCAAGCATTTTAATAATACAATACAATAACAAGAGTTGGAAGGGACCCTGGAGGTCATCTAGTCCAACCCCCTGCTCAAGCAGGAGATAATACAATACAATATAATACAATAACAAGAGTTGGAAGGGACCCTGGAGGTCATCTAGTCCAACCCCCCTGCTCAAGCATTTTAATAATTACATAATAATGATGTGAATCTATACTTAAAATGGTATAGATAGATTCACATTATTATTATTATTTAAAGAATAATAATAATAATGATGCTGTGAATCTATACTTAAAATGGTCCGTAGGAGAACACAAAATGATTTGTTATTCATTTGTTATTCTTAGACATTTATTAATTCATTTAATAGGTTATAATCTATTAAATGAAATAATATAATCCTATGGCCGGCCTGGCATAGCTGCTACAACCATGTTTTATTAGAGCTGGGTTTTAAATTAAATTGTTTTTTTTTAGCACGGGTTATACGGTTTAATTGTAGTTTTAAATTTTGTAGATTTTTACTGTTTGTAGTTTTGGATTTTCAGTTCCTGTGAGTCCCTTTGTGGGAGATAGGGCGGGATAGAAATTGAAATTGAATAAAAAGTTAAAGTTAAAAAAGATAATCTACAGTCTACCACCGATGGTGGACATATCCACAAGCCCAAAGATATTGGTGTAAGATAAAGGAATTGGCTTACGGAGATCATGGGAGTCACTTTTCAATTAAAACCAGAGGTTTATTTCCTGGGGATAAAGCCCGGTGGCATAAGGAGGAAAGACTGGTATCTTTTTATCCATATTACCAGTTGTATCTATGTAGTTTTGTCTTGTTAATGTCCTTTTTTTTCTGTTCTTAGTTTATAATAAAAAATGTAAAAATGAAAAGAATTGTAACTTGTTAAAGTTGGGGATTTGGCCGAAGAAAAGGTCCGGTTTTTTTCGCCCGATTTGGGGGAAATTTTATCCTCTTTCCATTAAACTTCATTTCCCAACTTGTGGGAAAGGACTTCAATTCCCAGAATTCCCTCCCCCATGCTGGCTGGAGTGGAGGATTCTGGGAGTTTTTATTTCTTTATATTCGATTTATATAACCGCTCCTTCTCCATCGAGATGGACTCAGGGCGGTGCACAGGGGATTAAAAATCAGCCAAAAAAATAACAATCAATACAATAATAATATCTAAAATGAGTTAAACTAAGAACCTGTGCTAAAATATTCCCATTAAAATTCTAAAATACATTTACCGATTGGCTGAGATTGTGTTGCGTCTGAGCTCTAGGCTCTAAGCTAGTTGAAGTCCACCTCCCCTTTTTTTAAAAACAGTTGTAAAAGTTTAACAGATGAACAAGAGTTAGAAGGGATCTGGCAGGTCATCTAGTCCAACCCCCTTGCCCAAAGCAGGAGATTTTACATCGGCCTCTACCTAGGATTGAACTCACAAACTTCCTGCTTTGAGAAACTTTGCTTCAGGATATTAGGTACCGAAGTCAGGAAGGGGGAGGGCTTCTCTTTATCAGAAACGCCCCCCCTCCCTTTAATTCAACGATGCCAATTAGACCCCAAGGGATTTAGAAGAGAATAGAGCTGGAAAGGGACCTCGGAGGTCTTCTAGTCCAGCTCCCTGCTCAAGAGGAGGAGAGAAGGGAAGGAAGAGAAGGGAAGGAAGAAAGAGGTAAAGGAGAGGAGGGTGGAAAGGAGAGGAAGAGAAGGAGAGAGAGAGGAGGAAGAGGAAGAGTAGGAGAAGGGGAAGGGGAAGGGGAAGGAGAGGAGGGTGGAAGAGAGAGGGAAGGAAGGTAGGAAGGGGAAGAAAAGGATGGAAGGAAGGAAGGGGACAGGTAAGGGAAGAAGGAAAGGAGAGGAGGATGGAAGGGAGAGGAAGAGAAGGAGAGGGTAGGAAGGGGAAGAGGAAGAGGAAGAATAGGAGAAAGGGAGGGGAATGAAAGGAGGAAGGAAGGAAGGAAGCAGAGAAGCGAGGGAGGGAGAAAAGAAAGGGAAATAAGTTGGTGTTACAACAGGAACACCATTATTTATCATTTCAATAATAAATGATTCTGTGACTCTATCCTTCAAATGGTATGCAAGAGAACAAAAACTCATTTTTTTTTCCTGGGGGCTGGAAAAAAAAAAGCAGGATAATTTATACCATCTCGCACCAGTGACTGTCTACTCCCATCTTTAAAAACGGTCTATCTAAGTAATCCAGGACCAAAATCCAGGACCAAAATCAATCAATCAATCAAGAGAAATCATCCCTATTTTCTATCCAGCTAGGATAAGGAAATTCGGGTTTTGGGTTGCTCGTTCCGCAAAAGCCCCCAATCCTTCGGGAATTAAATCCCCAAAATCACCCTGCCGCTTTTCCAAAACTATTTCTGACTCTATTTATAAATTTTAAATTTTGGGGGGTTTAAAGGGTTTTTTAGCATGGGTTTTAATTTAATTTAATATGTTTTTAATAGTGTGTATATATATATATATATATATATATATATTTTCAGCCCTTAAAATTCTAACACATGTCTAAAAAATGTCACACAGCAGTAATCTAATTAGGTTCTCTGTCTGGATGATCTCTAGGATGAGTCGAAGGGCAGAGAGGGATGACGTTGAGTCTCCTCCCCTTAAAGGGACCTCTTAACAGGAGCTGTGATAATTATAATTATATATTGTTTTGTATATTGTTTTGTTATGGTTTTTAGTAATGCCTGTGCGCCGCCCTGAGTCCTAACAAGGAGAAGGGCGGGGTATAAATTCGAAAAATAAATAAATAAATAAATATTTCCCTCCCTTCCCACCCCCACACAACCAGTAGCTTGACATAGCTCGGGGATAGACATTGCTGGGCTGCAGAAGCTCTGCAGAGAGAAAAACAGGACACCTCTTATTGTCGTTGCTCGGACTTTAATCCGAGCGATTAGACTCGGATAAAGTGCAAAGCGCTGATTTATTATTATTATTATTATTATTCTTTTTTTGCCCTGCCGTAACAGAGATCGGAGGCGCGTTGCTGCCGATCCTGGTCCGACTCGAACGATGGTTTAAAGGCGGATTGTCGCATTTGAGGGTTGGCGTATGAATCGAATCAATGGTTTGAGAGAAATCAAATTTTCCTTGGATAATCCGTGGCTGCCACTTGTTAATTATTTCCCCCCCCCCCACCTTCACGATCGATGTCCGGGCGTGTCCGCCCAAGTATATTACACGATAAGTACCGTAATAATCTTGATTATTATAAAACAGTGTCATAAATATTATAATAGCGTCCCTCTACTGAATGAAGCACTAGACGTTTTCAGCGGGAGCTGGATGAGGTGGAAAACTTACCCCGAGTTATGTTTACCGTCCTGAGCAGGTAGTACTCGGTTTACGACCACAAGGGATCCCCGACATGCCCGCCGTTAAGCGAGACATTTCTTCAGCGAGCTTCCCCTCCCCTTTTACCACCTTTCTAGGCACGGTTGTTAAGTGAATCAAGGCAGTTGCTGTTAGTAGCTTGGCTTGGCTTGTCAAAAACGTCGCGAGATAGCTGTCGGGCGGATTTCGCGACATCGCTTCCCATGGTCATTAAGTGAATCACCACGGTTGTTAAATGAGGAGCCCAAGTTGTTCAGTGAATCTGGCTTCCCCCATTGACTTGGTCGCATTTACGACCCAGCGACGGTCGTAAACGCGAACCAATATTGCCACGCCTGTGAATTTTGATCGCGGGGCCCTGAGGAGGTTACCGAGGACGTAAGCATAAAACATGGTCGTAAATCATGACTTTGAACGGCCACTTACAGTTGTAAGTCGAGGACTAACTGTTGTTGGCCCAAAATATATATATTTTTTTGCTTATTTATTTCCTGGCGTGTGTATCATAACCTTGTATATACCAATTTTGTTGTGTTTAAGTACCACGACAATAAAGATTATACCTCTACCAAATAATAATTAGGTGGTAGCGTTAGAAGTTTAGTTTGCCGCGGGGCCGGATGAGGTACAGAGTGCCGTCCGGCATTATAATCTTTCATTATTGAGTTATTCAATATTTCACAAATCACATCTCGAAACATTGACTGACTAGGGAGAGATTATAATTTGACAAAAAATATGTGTACTATTACCGTATTTCCTGGAAAATTAGACAGGGCCTTATATTACCTTTTGCTCCAAAAAGGAAGGTTTATTTTCTGGTTAGGTCTTGTTTTCTGGGAAATATACTACTAAATTCATCCCTCGGGTTTATTTATTTATTTATTTATTTTTCACATTTATAACCCGCAACCTTAACTGGGTCTTATTTTTGGAGTAGGGCTTATATTAAAGAGCACCCGGAAAAACACAATACTAACCGTCTGGCTGACGATCTTAACTGGGTCTTATATTATATAAGCTGATATTTCTATATAGGCTTATATTTCTCTATAAGCTTATATTTCTATATAATGCTTATATTATGAGCGCCCTGAAAAACTGGGCCTTATTTTTCGGTTGGGTCTTACTTTGGGGGGAAAACAGGGGTACCCAGAACGATAGAAGCTTGCCAGCTGTACTAAATACAATGACTATTATTTTATTTGTACTAAACTCTAAGATACGCAGGTGCCACCTTGATGATGCCTTGATATGGCTGTAAAAATTAAAAACCTGGGGCGAAAAACAGCGTCCTGCTCAAACAGGCTATATAGTGGACGCGAAGAATAACGGTAAAGGTTCCCTTCGCTAGACTATTTTAGAGAGTTTTAAATTGGGGATTTTAAAATTGGTTTTAGCATAGGACTAGAATAATTTAATATGTTTTTAAATTATGTATTTATTCTGTTGTATGTTTTTAAATTCCTGTGCGCCGCCCTGGGTCCTCTGTGGAGAAGGGCGCGATATAAATATGATTCAAATAAATAAATAAAAAATAAATAGGCGTGCTAGTCGTTCCTGACTCTAGGGGGTGGTCCTCCTCTCTGTTTCAAAGCCGAAGAGCCAGCGCTGTCCAACCATGTCTCTGGTCACGTGCCGACGGCGCACCGAACGCCGTTCCCTTCCCACCAAAGGTGATCCCGATTTATCCTACTTGCGTTTTCTACGCACATTCGAACGGCTAGGTTGGCAGAAGCTGGGACGAGTTACCGGAGCTCCTTCCGTGACGTGGGGCTCGGGATTTGAACCGCCGAGCTTTCTGGATCGACCGGTCTTAGCTGCTGAGCCACTCTTTTCTGAATATCAGTTGATTATTTTCCCTCCCCCCCCCCAAGTTAATCCATTAATCCAGATCTCTTCGCCCCCAGGTGAGACACACGTAGGCGGTCGTCTACCTGACACCAATCTTATCTCCTTCCCTTCCTTCAGAATGAGCGTCTTACCTGCCAGTCCCATCGCCCTGGATTACCTGGATGACTTCGACCTGCTGAAGTTCGAGGTGAAGCAGGAGGGGGCCCGGCTGGGGAGCACCTCCTCCGTCACCTCCACCCCGTGCAGCTCCGTGCCCCCCTCGCCCACCTTCGACAAGGTAGCCGACCCCAAATCTTCCTTAGAAGAGCTTTATTGGATGGCGACGCTGCACCAGAGCTTGGCGGTGGCCGCCGGCACCGGTCCGGAGACGCAGATGGTGCCAGGGCTTGAGGAAGCGGTGGAAGCCTTCTTGGGGGTGCCCACGGCGGAAGGGGGTCTTCGAAACAGCATGACTCCCCAGCTGCAGGGGTTCCTGGGATCGGCGGAGAGCTTTGGCGCCGAGCAGCAACAGGTAAATCTACACACACACACACACACACACACATGCAGCGAGTCCTTGACTTGGGACCACAGTGATAATGAAGTGGCGTGTCTCGTTATACGACCTTCCTTGCCGTAGGGCTTACGCGAATGGCTGCCGTTCAGTTAGCAGCACGGTTGTTAACTGAATTCCGGCTTCCTCGTTCACTTTGACGGTCGCACAAGGGGCTCGCGTGAGGTGGGGACACTGTGACCGTCATCAATATGAGTCGGTTGCCCAGCGTCCTGAGTTGGATCACTTAGGGGACGCCGCAAATGTCGTAAGCAGAGGTGGATTTCACATAATTTTACTAGTGGTTCTCCTGAACCCATCCGAACGGGCTGAATACCATCATTGTTAGAAAGTGTGAAAAAAACGGGCATAAGTAACTTTCAATGGTGTAAGCCAGGGGTCTGCAAAGTTGGCTCTTTTAAGACTGGTGGACTTCAACTCCCAGAATTCAACTCCCATGGCTGGCTGGGGGAATTCTGGGAGTTGAAGTCCACCAGCCTTAAAAGAGCCAACTTTGCAGAGCCCTGGTGTAAGCTGTTGACTATTTCACATTGGAGAATAAGAGCTGCAGGCAATTAGAAGGATGAATTCGAAGTGGATTTAATTCGTCTTGGCAAACAGGAACTAATGAAGAGTCTCCTGAGCATGTGCAAAAAGCCAGATTGCTATAAGCCACAGGCACCCTCTGGAAGGTGTAGCTTTTGCGCATGCGCAGAGTGCTTTCACCTGACCGCATAGGGCAGAGGCTTCCAAGAAGAGACTGGACTGCCCTCTGTCAGAAATGGTGTAGGGCCTCCTGCTTGGGGGAAGCGGGTTGGACTAGATGACCCCACAAGGTCCCTTCCAACTCTTGTTCATCTGTTTATAAATGTAGCCTTAGAAATGAGCATTTTTAGACCTGGATTGTGAACGTACCTCCCCCCCGCAAGGAGATTCGATGTTTCAAGGGAAATAAAAAAGATTCTTCATGTCTTAAGATTGGAAGGTAACGTTAATATTGTTGTATTTATTTGATTTTTAATTTCCTGTGCACCGCCCCGGGTCCCCATGGGGGAGAAGGGGCGGTCTATAAATTTAATATAATAATAATAATAATAACAACAACAACAACAACAACAACAACAACAACAACAACAATAATAATAATCTAGTTTTCCGGGTGTGTATGACACAAATCCAGTAGCCAAAGATGTTGAGATTTTTGGAAAAAGTATTTTAGCAACTAAGATGCTAAAAAGGCCTGGAAATTAAGATGAAGCACAGCTGCAGGATTTTGGGTTTGGCTAGTCGAGAGAAGAGATGGACTAGTTCCAGTATTGGAGGGGCTGCCCCAAAGAAGAGAAGGGAGTCAAATCATTCTCCAAATAATTTGCCAGGAGAAGAAACAATGGATGGAAACTCATCAAGGAGAGAAGCAATCTGGAATTAAGGAGGAGACTTCCTAACAGGGAAGGGCAATGAATCCGTGGAACTGCTTGCCACCAGAAATGGTGGGTGGTTCGCCACTGGAGGCCTTTTAAGAAGAGATTGGACAACCCTTTGTCTGAAATGGTATACAGTTTCCTGCTTGAGCAGGGGGCTGGACTAGAAGACCTCCGAGGTCCCTTCCAGCTCTATTCTGAAAAAAAATATATATATATATATGAATAATTTGGTTCATGGGGCCACTGGAGAGAACTATGTATTGCCTCAATCGGTGTCATCTAGACATGGAGGACTACAACTCCCATCAGCAGCCAGTGGCTGGGAGTGTGGGGCGTTGTAATCCAATCTCACCCGGGGTGGTCTAGAAGATATTAAGGGGATCCAGGCCTTCTCCGGCTTGGTTACAGGCCTGAATTCAAAAAAAAAAAACTCACATAAAGTTAGTTCTCGACTTACAATCAGCCGTTCGAAGTTATGACGGCCCTACAAAACAGGGACTTGGGGCCATTTTTCGCCCTTACGACCCGTTGCAGCCTCTCCGAGGTCACGTGATCAAAAAATTTAGATTGTTGGCAACCGACTCGTATTTATGACGGTCGCAGTCTCCCGGGGTGAGGCAGTCCCTTTTTGCAAAGTTTGTGGGGAAGCCAGATTCCGTGCGACTAACTTAACAACTGCAGTGATTCACTTAACGGCGGCCAGGAAGGTGAGAAAGCGGGGTTTGATTCGCCGAAAAAATGTTTCCCTTAGCAACAGAAAGGTTGGGCTTGAATTGCGGTCGTACGTGGGGTAACCCAGGCTGAGCCTGGGTTATCCATCGGCCGTTTCCCCATCCTCTAGTGTGGTCTTGGTGGCTCAGGGGCGAAGACGCTGAGCTTGTCGATCAGAAAGGACGGCTGTTTGGCGGTTTGAATCCCTAGCGCCGCGTAACGGAGGGAGCTCCCGTGACTTGTCCCAGCTTCTCCCAACTTAGGAGTTCGAAAGCACACAAAAAAATGCCGGTAGAAAAATAGGCGCCACTTTTGGTGGGAAGGGAACGGCGTTCCGTGCTCCTTTGGCGTTGAGTCATGCCGACCACGAGGATGACCACGGAGGCGTCTTCGGACAGCGCTGGCTCTTCGGCTTTGAAACGGAGATGAGCACCGCCCCCTAGAGTCGGGAACGACGAGCAGATATGTGCGAGGGGAACCTTTAGGGTGGTCATGCCGTACCGTGACCCTCTTTGGCTCACCAAATGCGTTTTTTCGTTTCTCTCTCTCTGCCTGCCCGATACAGCTTCCTCATTTCCAGCTGCCCCGGCTTTCCGACCGCTTCTCCGACGCCCAGCTGGTCTCCATGTCGGTCCGGGACCTCAACCGGCAGCTCCGCGGCTTCGGGAAAGACGAGGTGCAGCGGCTGAAGCAGAAACGGCGCACCCTCAAGAACCGCGGCTACGCCCAGTCCTGTCGCTTCAAACGCGTCCAGCAGCGGCACATCCTGGAGGCCGAGAAATCCCAGCTGGCCCAGCAACTCGAGTCCCTGCGGGTGGAGGTGGCCCGCTTGGTCCACGAACGAGACATCTACAAAGCCCGCTGTCAGAAGCTGCTCAGCGAGGCGGCCGGGGCCCACTGCGGGGAGGGGGCTAAGCCCCCCGTACCTCAGGCGCCTTCCATGGTGCAGTTTTTTCTATGAGCCCGGCCTGGACTTCCTTTCCATTGCCGTCAAACTTTGGGGGAGCGGCGCGCGGGGCGAAATAAACTTGCCGAGAAGCTGCTTCTCCTCTTTCATCCACCAGAGGGGGACGGTGAGCCCAAGTTTCCCTCCCCGGTAGTTCCTTTTCCCCACCACCAGATGGCGCGGAAGAGTCTCGCCCATCGAGGGGCAGAAATAGCTTGGGGGGGAAGATGGCTGCTCCTCTCAAAGGCTCCTGGGAGCTGTAGTTTCGCTCGCGGGGGCTGCCCGGCGGTCCATCTTCCACCCCCGGGGAACTACATAGACCCCCCTCTCCCCTCCCAGGGTTCCCTGCGGCCCGATTCCTCAGTCGAGTGACGTCTACGATGCAAATAAAGGCTGGTCCTCTTTGGCGTGTTGAGAAATGCACTTATATATATGAGAGGAATGATTAAAAACGGGCCTTCCGCTCACTTCCCCCGGAGCCAAAACCGGGCCGAAGAGCAGAAAAGGCAGATTTAGAAAATTGAGGGATCCCGTTTGCTCCAGTTTGAGGCCCCGCATTTGCAAACGGAGAACGTTTGCAACAGAAAACGAGGATCCTTCATTTGGGGGAGCAACCCGGAGGCCATCTTGGAGGCTGGAAGTTGCCAGAGGGGGGTGGGGAGAAAGGACATTGCCCTTTCTCAAAATGGCTGCCGTATTGGGGAAGCCAGAAGGCCCGGAAACGATTGGGGAGCTCCAGGAGCCCCCCACCACCACCCAAAAAACCCCAGAATTCACCTGTCCACAACACGCATGACATTCCCCCCCCCCCCCGCCCCCCGTTTGGGTGTGAGAGTTGTGTGTGTGTGTGGGGGAAATAAATCAATATTCGAAGCCGCGCCAGCCATCTTGGAAGAGGGCAACTCCCAGAATGCCTTGCGAGAGGCGCTCAGAATGCCGAACGAGGCGCTAAGAATTCTGGGAGTTGCGGTCTTCGCTTGGACTTCGCTGAATGGACAGCGAGGCTGGGATTGGACGTTGTCCTGGGATTGTGGCCAGTGTTGCTGGGACGGTGGGGTCGGACGGACGGACGGACGGGGGACGACAAAAGCGTGTGAACTTGTGCGACTTTGCGATGTTTGTGTTGCAAAAAAAGGAGAGACCACGGTCCCCCTTTAGATCCTGTCTAAATAAAAAAAAAACAGAGTACTTTTACAAACGGTCCCTCTCCTTTAGCCATATATTTCAAGATCAAATTGGGGAACCCATACCCCAATTTCCCCCCCAAAAATATACGAATTCTCTCGCTTATTCCAAGAATCCGGAAATCCGCAGAAAAATTTCAGCCATCTGTTTTTTTTGTTCCCCAGGAATATATGTAGTCCTGGACTTACGACCGTAATGGAGTCTTGCTAAGCAAGACGGTTAAGGGAGGTTTGCCCCGTTTCACGACACCTCTCTCTTGCCACAGTTCAGTGAATCGCTGAGGTTGTTAAGTCAGTAACCCGGTCGTTAAGTGAATCGGGCTTTCCCATTGGCTCGTCAGAAGGTCGCAAAAGTGGATCACATGACCTCCCCCCGATATTACAGTTGCGTAAATATCTTTTTAATCTTTTTTTTTTTTAATAGTCACCATTTTTAAAAAAACACCTCCATTTTGCAACTTTTGTGTCACGGTTGTTAAGTGAACCATGAGTTGTTAAGTGAATAACAGTTGTTAAGCGGACCTGGCTTCCCTCATTGCCTACAGCTGCATGAATATCTTTTTCATCTTTCTTTTTAAAAAAATATATATTAATAGTTATATTTTTTAAAAAAAGGTGTCCTCCCTATTTTACAACCTTTTGTATCATGGTTGTTAAGCGAACCACCGGTTGTTAAGTGAACCATACGGTCATTAAAGCGAATCTGGCTTCCCCTTTGTGGCCCCAGGAATGCTGCTATCATTATAAATATGTTTTTACCTTTTAAACTCTTTCAATAAATATTTTTTAAATAGCCGTTTGAAGGCCGACTACAATAATACAATAGCAGAGTTGGAAGGGACCTTGGAGGTCATCTAGTCCAACTCCCTGCCTAGGCAGGAAGCCCTACACCGTTTCATACAAAGGGTTATCCAACATCATCTTAAAAACATATCTTTTTATATTGTAGTAAGCTGAACTGGATAGGATAGAAAGCAGAGCAGAGTGAAGTAGAATTAGAATAGAATAAGAATAAGAATAGAAAATAAAGAATAAAGAACATAATATAGTATATATATAGAATAGAATAGTGTAGAATGGAATGGAATAGGATAGGATAGGATAGGATAGGATGTAGAATAGAATAGAATCAGAGTTGGAAGGAACCTTAGAGGTCTTCTAGTCCAACCCCCTGCCTAGGCAGGAAACCTTATGCCGTTTCAGACAAATGGTTATCCAACATCTTCCTTAAAACTTCCAGTGTTGGAGCATATATTCACTTTCAGAATTTCCTGTATTAAGACATGAATCCGATTCCAATATTTCTTTGCTTCCACCCTAAATGATAAAAAGATAAAATGATAAAACCCGTCTTCACGTTTACATTTCCAACGTTCATTTGAAATATCTTTATACATTCTTGACAACTTATCAAGGAGTTAATACAATAGCAGAGTTGGAAGGGACCTCGGAGGTCATCTAGTCCAACTCCCTGCCTGGGCAGGAAGCCCTATACCATTTCAGACCAATGGCTATCCAACAACTTCTTCAAGACTTCCAGTGTTGGGGCCTTCACAACTTCTGGAGGCAACTTCTGTTCCACTGTTTAATTGTTCTAACTGTCAGGAAATTTCTCCTCCGTTCTAAGTTGCTTCTCTCCTTGATTAGTTTCAACCCATTGCTTCTTGTTCTGCCCTCAGGTGCTTTGGAGAATAGTTTGACTCCCTCTTCTTTGTGGCAACCCCTGAGATATTGGAAGGCTGCTATCATGTCTCCCCTAAGTCCTTCTTTTCATCAAACTAGACCTACCCAGTTCCTGCAACCATTCTTCCTATGTTTTAACCTCCAGTCCCCTAATCCTCTTGGTTGCTCTTCTCTGCACTCTTTCTAGAGTCTCCACGTCTTTTCTACATCATGGCGACCAAAACTGGATGCAAATATTCCAAGTGTGGCCTTCCCAAGGCATTACACAAGTGGCATTCACCCTTCACGTGGTCTTGAGTCTATCCCTCTGTTGATGCAGCCTAGAACTGGGTTGGCTTTTTTGGCCGCTGCTGCCCACGGCTGGCTCCTATTTCAATGGTTGTCCACTAGGACTCCAAGATCCCTCTCACAGTTGCTACTATTGAGCAAGGTCCCACCTATCCTGTACCTGTGCATTTTGGTTTCCCTGCCTAAATGTAGACCCTGACTCTTTTCGCCATGGCCACCACAAAATGCACACATTTACACATCTCTCCTTACGTCCCTCGTACAACCTCACTGCACAAGGACCCACAAATTGTTAAAAAGAACATCGTAGCTACTCTTCAGCTACTCTTCCGGTCGCAGTTGTGGGACTGGCCCTCCTATTTTCTTACCCACCGATTCTGCTACAGAACGGGAACATTCCTTGTTTCGTGACTGCCTTGTTTAGTGACCGTTTGCCATGCAATTGGCACCGAAATAATAATACAGTAATAAAAAAACTTTACAACCATCTTTATATATGTGTGTGACCTTGGCAACGTCTATAAAATGAAGGAACTTAACAAGTTCTTGGTCCTTCCCTCCTCTTCCCCCCCTCCCCCATCGTGGCTACTAAACGAGGACTGAATCTTCTATGGTGGGGTTGCAGGTAGTCCTCGACTTAACGACCGCAATTAAGCCCGAAATATCTGTGGATAAACGAAAAACAGTTGTTAAATGAGTTTTGCCTCATTTTATGCCCTTTTTTTGGGGCCCGGTTGTTAAGGGAATTGTGCGGTGGTTGAGTTAGCAACGCGACCACGACTGAGCCTCAAATCTCTGTCGTTAAGTGAGACATTGGTAAAGGGAGTTCTTGCAACAGTTATTCACTTAACAATTGAATCTGCAGTTGTTAAGTGAATCGGGCTTCCCCATGGACTCTTTGAATGGTCACTACACGAATGGTTAGAAGGTGATCACTACAGGTGGCCCTTGAGTTACAACGGTTCGTTTAGTGACGGTTCAAAGTTGCTTAGGCACCGAAAGAAGTGACTTACGACCGTTTTTCGCACTTACGACCGGCCCGACATCCCCAAGGCACGTCTTTATGACCTAGAGGGTCACGTGATCCCATTTTGTGACCTGACAAGCCGAGTCCATGGAGAAAGAAGATTCATTTAACAACCGCAGTCATTTGCTTAAAAACTATAGCAAGAAAGATAATGTGAGCCAAGCTCATTTTACAAACGTCTCGCTTAGCAACATAAACCTGGGCCTCAATTGTGATCATGTTGCTCGCTCAAAACAACCGCCAGGATTCATTTAACAACTGCGCCCCGAAGGTCATCGAAACTCATTTAACGACGGCCTTTCTTAGCGTAACACAAATTTGGGGGCCCTCTTGCAGTCGTAAGTTGAGGATTTGGAACCTTTCCAGCTTGCTGGAAAGAAGCAGAGAGCGACTTTCCGCTCCATATGGATTTTTTAAATAATAAAAACATCCTTTTCTAACCCAAAAAAAAACCACACTAAAAACCACACCCCAAAGCATAATGGTAAGCAATTGTCAAATGGGCACATTTTAAATCTGCTTTATAGTCGAAAAGTTTTGGCTGGCAGATCTTGTTTTATTGCGGTTTATTTCTTTTATAAACAATTGATTCGCTGCCCCCCCCCCCCCCCATCGCACCGCAGGAAGGGGATCGAAGATTTAAATCACCAAACAAGACAATTGTTTTGTTAAAAACCCGAGAAGCGAAAACCGGAGAAATACGACCGTCGATCAAGCTCTGAAAAAGACATTTTCGTATTCATTAGAACAGGAACCGAACGAATTCACGGATTATTATTATTTTTTTAATCTTATTCGGATGGGAGACCACTCTGAAATCCCACGATGGACGGGATCGGCAGGTGGGCGACTTAGGAAGAAAACCATTGCGAGCTTTGGCGGGGACCAAGAAAACCTCATGGATCAATCCATGGAAACATCCCGGGAGGATGCTAGAAGGATAACCGTTCAAAGTTACGGAAACCCAAAGCGCGACGGATTTATGACGGTCGTAAGTGTCGTCCCTGGGAATCATTGGATCTCCTTTGTACGAGAATGAGTGAAGCTGGATGTCCTTTACACGGCCGCCCGATTCCTTAAAAATTGCCACAAGGGCAAGGCGGTTATAAAACGGGGCGAGAGACTCATTTAACGACTGGCCTTGCTTAGCAACTCGTAACTCCCCGTATTTGAAGAGTAAGACGGTGGATCTCGCGAACATCTTAAAACGTTTGTTTATGCCTTCCCCGGAGCTAAGAAAATTTCCGTGATTTTTGCCTTTTGTACTAATAATCTGATCTGGCTAAAATCCAGAGGTGGGGGCAAAAAAAATAAGGACTTAAATGGGATTTACAGGCGGCTACGGGCTCAAAGGTCGCCTGCCGGAACAGAACTGCCTGACCTTGGACGAGGCACAACGAGATAGATCTGGGGTTTTATTTTGATTTTATTTCATTTTATCAGTGTAATGGAATATTATGATAATCTGAGACACCCCGAGGGAGGGTAAGGAAGAGATAAGGGTTGCAAAATCACTAAAAGGCCTCCTACGGGTGAATCACGCCTTGGGTTAACCCCTGAGACGGCAAAGTCCAAAGTTGGCTGAACTGCGGAAAGAAAGTGTTCGAAGGGAAGAGAATAACATGAGTTGGGAGGGACCTCGGAGATCATCTAGTCCAACCCCCTTGCTCAGGCAGGAAACCCTACATTGATAGAAAACAGAGTGGAATGGAATGGAATAGTATAGAATAGAGAATAAAGAACATAATATAGTATACAGAATAGAATATAGAATAGAATAGAATAGAGAATAGAATACAATAGAATATGGGATAGGATAGGATAGGATAGGATAGGATAGGATAGGAGAACATAATATAGTATAGAGAATAGAATATGGGATAGGATAGAATAGAATAGAATAGAGAATAGAATAGAGAATAGAATACAATAGAATATGGGATAGGATAGAATAGAATAGAATAGAGAACATAATATAGTATAGAGAATAGAATAGAGAATAGAATAGAATATGGGATAGGATAGAATAGAACAGAATAGAATAGAGAACATAATATAGCATATAGAATAGAATAGAGAATAGAATAGAATAAAGAATAGAATACAATAGAATATGGGATAGGATAGAATAGAATAGAGAACATAATATAGTATAGAGAATAGAATAGAGAATAGAATATGGGATAGGATAGAATAGAATAGAACAGAATAGAATAGAGAACATAATATAGTATATAGAATAGAATAGAGAATAGAATAGAATAGAGAATAGAGTACAATAGAATATGGGATAGGATAGGATAGAATAGAATAGAATAGAGAACATAATATAGTATAGAGAATAGAATAGAGAATAGAATAGAATATGGGATAGAATAGAATAGAATAACAGAGTGGGAAGGGACCTTGGAGGTCTTCTAGTCCAACCCCCTTGCTCAGGCAGGAAACCCTACACCACTTCAGACAAAGGGTTATCCAACATCATCTTAAAAACATATTTTTTTATATTGTGGTAAGCTGAACTGGATAGGATAGAAAGCAGAGCAGAGTGGAGTAGAATTAGAATAGAATAGAATAGAATTAGAATAGAATAGAACAGAAAATAAAGAATAAAGAACATAATATAGTATATATATAGAATAGAATAGTATAGTGTGGAATAGAATGGAATGGAATATGGAACTATTCCATATGAAATATGGAATAGGATAGGATAGAATACAATATAGAATAGAATCAGAATTGGAAGGGACCTTGGAGATCTTCTAGTCCAACCCCTGCTTAGGCAGGACGCCCTCCACCTCTTCATACAAATGGTTATCCAACATCTTCCTTAAAACTTCCAGTGTTGGAGCATTCACAACTTCTGGTGGCAAGCAGTTCCACTGATTAATTTTTCTCACTGTCGGGCAGTTCCTCCTCAGTTCTAAGTTGCTTCTCTCCTTGATCAGTTTCCACCCATTGCTTCTTGTTCTGCCCTCAGGTGCCTTGGAGAATAGTTTGACTCCCTCTTCTTTGTGGCAACCCCTGAGATATTGGAAGGCTGCTATCATGTCTCCCCTAGTCCTTCTTCTCATCAAACTAGACATATCCAGTTCCTGCAACCGTTCTTCCTATGTTTTAGTCTCCAGTCTCCTAATCCTCTTTGTTGCTCTTCTCTGCACTCTTTCTAGAGTCTCCACGTCTTTTCTACATCGTGGTGACCAAAACTGGATGCCGTATTCCAAGTGTGGCCTTCCCAAGGCATAACAAAAGTGGTATTAACCCTTCACGCGGTCTTGATTCTATCCCTCTGTTGATGCAGCCTAGAACTTTCCAATCGTCTCACCCCACCGCGGGGAGGCGGAGCCAGAGATCCCAAGACGGTTCCACCCCAGGCGCCTGATGGACCCCGAAAGGTTCCAGACGGAGCTTGGGCCATTACCTGTGACCTTGACCCGCGACTCGACTGAGGACCTAGTGGCCGCATGGTAGAGTGCGGCCATGGGGGCCTTGGACCGAGTCGCGCCCTTGCGGCCTCTCACGCGGCGTCGACTCACCCAGGCTCCCTGGTTTTCCGAGGAGCTGAGGGAGATGAAATGCCGCAAGGGACGCCTAGAGAGGAGGTGGAGATCCTCTCGGTCCGAATCTGACCGAGCACTGGCAAGATCCCATCTGAGGACTTACCTAGTGGCGATAAGAGTGGCCAAACGTGATTATTGCGCCACTCTTATCGCATCCGCAGATAACCGCCCTGCTGCCCTGTTTGGGGTGACCCGCTCCCTCCTTCAACAGAGGCCGCGGGAAGCCCCTTTGCAGGGCAGAGCAGAGGAATTTGGAGAGTATCTGCAGGATAAAATCGCTCAGATTCGGAGCGAGTTGCCCCCCACTGAAAGTAGCCTGGAGGGATCTTCCGATGCAGGCCTTGAGACAATATTATGGAAGGAGTTTGACTTTGTCACTACCGAGGATATGGACAGGTTGTCGAGGAGACTAAAGGCCACCACATATTTATTGGACCCGTGTCCCTCCTGGCTTGTACTGGCATCCTGGGAGGTCACACGAGGCTGGCTCCAGGATATAGTGAACGGCTCTTTGAGGGAGAGGTTCTTGGTTACCGCCCTGAAAGAGGCGGTGGTGAGACCCCTCCTCAAGAAGCCTTCCGGGTGCGCTTCAAGGTGCTGACGACCATCTTCAAAGCGCTCCATGGCACGGGGCCTAATTATGTGCGAGACCGTCTACTGCCCCACACATCCCTCCGACCGATCCGCTCCCATAGAGAGGGTCTTCTCCGGGTGCCGTCGGCCGGGCAATGCCAGTTGGCGACGCCCAGGGGAAGGGCCTTTTCTGTGGCGGGCCCTACCCTCTGGAACGACCTACCTCCCGAAATCCGTACCACCGCGGACCTCCGCCTTTTCCGCCAGGGCCTGAAGACGCACTGTTTCCATCAAGCCGGCCTAGCGTGAACCACCCGATAAATGACTCTAGTTTTAGATTACCAAAGTTTTAATCAGAGGGATTTTAATAATATTTTAGCACAGGGTTTTCTAAGTTTAATTTTGGTTTGATGATATTTATTATGTATTTTGTATATTTGTATTTTGTCTTAATATCCTGTGCGCCGCCCTGAGTCCCTTTGTGGGAGATAGGTGCGGGATATAAGTTGAATAAACATCAAACATCAACTGGGTTGGCTTTTTTGGCAGCTGCTGCCCGCAGGACGACGATCCGAGCCGGAGATCCCTTCAATTGTTCCATTAGGTCATTAAGTGAAGCTGACGGTTTAGCCAGTGGAAAATAAGAAAACTTCTTTTAAAAAGTGATTCTGGATCGTTTTTCCCATTGAATGTTGCAGCCTCCCGCTGCGGTCAGGCGATCCCAATTCGGACGCTCGGCAACCGGTTCGGACTTACGACCGTTGCCGGGTCCCAAGGTCACGACCGTTGGACCCGCAAAAGTCAAGAGGAAGCCCGATTCACTTAAGATAACCGGGCCGCTCAATGAACTTAGCAACCGGAAGGCGGTAAGACAGGGCCCAACACAATTCGCAAGCGTCTCGCTTAGCCACAGAGGTTGGAGGCGCCATGGTTGTCGTAAGTCGAGGACTGCCTGTCTGTTATTCCTCCAAAAGGAACCTCCCCCCGCCCTGTTTAGCCTAAATTTGCATACTGGACGTTGTCTCCAAAGTCAACACAAGGGGGCAGCATCGTACAAGCAAATCTTTTTTAATAAGCCAGATTTTATTTTGCTTCTGGGAAATAATAATAATAATAATAATAATGATGATGATGATGATGATGATGATGATGATGATGATGATGATGATGATGATGATGACGACATTTGTTTGATATCTGAATGTGGAGCCTTGAAAGATTTGGGTGAAATCAAGGCAGCTTTTCAATCCCAACTGCTTCTCTGTTGAGCGACGAGAGACCCAGAATAACGACGGAGAAAGCGAGTCGGGGGAGATTGTTTGGACCCTCTGCTCCGACCGTGGGCCAGCTGAGGTTTTATTTGTTGATTTACTATTATCCCATCTTTGTTATTTTATAAGTAACTCCTAAGGCAGGACTAGAACTCACCGTCTCCTGGTGATTGGCTCAAAGTCACCCAGCTTTTGTGCCTAAGGAAGGACTAGAACTCACCGTCTCCTGGTGATTGGCCCAAAGTCACCCAGCTTTCGTTCCTAATGCAGGACTAGAACTCACCGTCTCCTGGTGATTGGCCCAAAGTCACCCAGCTTTCGTTCCTAAGGCAGGACTAGGACTCACCGTCTCCTGGTGATTGGCCCAAAGCTATCCAGCTTTCGTTCCTAAGGCAGGACTAGAACTCACCGTCTCCTGGTGATTGGCCCAAAGTCACCCAGCTTTCGTTCCTAAGGCAGGACTAGAACTCACCGTCTCCTGGTGATTGGCCCAAAGTCACCCAGCTTTCGTTCCTAAGGCAGGACTAGAACTCACCGTCTCCTGGTGATTGGCCCAAAGTCACCCAGCTTTCGTTCCTAAGGCAGGACTAGAACTCCCTGTCTCCTGGTGATTGGCCCAAAGTCACCCAGCTTTCGTTCCTAAGGCAGGACTAGAACTCACCGTCTCCTGGTGATTGGCCCAAAGTCACCCAGCTTTCGTGCCTAAGGCAGGACTAGAACTCACCGTCTCCTGGTGATTGGCCCAAAGTCACCCAGCTTTCGAGCCTAAGGCAGGACTAGAACTCCCTGTCTCCTGGTGATTGGCCCAAAGTCACCCAGCTTTCGTTCCTAAGGCAGGACTAGAACTCACCGTCTCCTGGTGATTGGCCCAAAGTCACCCAGCTTTCGTTCCTAAGGCAGGACTAGGACTCACCGTCTCCTGGTGATTGGCCCAAAGCCATCCAGCTTTCGTTCCTAAGGCAGGACTAGAACTCACCGTCTCCTGGTGATTGGCCCAAAGTCACCCAGCTTTCGTTCCTAAGGCAGGACTAGAACTCACTGTCTCCTGGTGATTGGCCCAAAGTCACCCAGCTTTCGTTCCCAAGGCAGGACTAGAACTCACCGTCTCCTGGTGATTGGCCCAAAGTCACCCAGCTTTCGTTCCTAAGGCAGGACTAGAACTCACCGTCTCCTGGTGATTGGTCCAAAGTCACCCAGCTTTCGTTCCTAAGGCAGGACTAGAACTCACCGTCTCCTGGTGATTGGCCCAAAGTCACCCAGCTTTCGTTCCTAAGGCAGGACTAGAACTCACCGTCTCCTGGTGATTGGCCCAAAGTCACCCAGCTTTCGTTCCTAAGGCAGGACTAGAACTCACCGTCTCCTGGTGATTGGCCCAAAGTCACCCAGCTTTCGTTCCTAAGGCAGGACTAGAACTCACCGTCTCCTGGTGATTGGCCCAAAGTCACCCAGCTTTCATACCTAAGGCAGGACTAGAACTCACCGTCTCCTGGTGATTGGCCCAAAGTCACCCAGCTTTCGTTCCTAAGGCAGGACTAGAACTCACTGTCTCCTGGTGATTGGCCCAAAGTCACCCAGCTTTCGTTCCTAAGGCAGGACTAGAACTCACTGTCTCCTGGTGATTGGCCCAAAGTCACCCAGCTTTCGTTCCTAAGGCAGGACTAGAACTCACCGTCTCCTAGTCATCGGCTCAAAGCCACCCAGCCAACCTTTGTGCCTAAGGCCGGACTAGAACTCCCTGTCTCCTGGTCATTGGCCGAAAGTCACTCAACTGGCTTTCATGTCTAAGGTGGGACTCGAACGCCCCTTAACAACTGTCTCGTTTTGCAACAGAAATTTGGGGCTCCATTGTGGTCGTAAGTCGTAGATTACCTGTAGAGGCGTGGCCCAGACTCGTATGTTTTTTTTTAGCAAACTTGGTTACCGCTAGTCCTCAAGGACTGACTCCGTAACACCTGCCCAGGAAGTCCTTGCTTTACAACGACCGTTCCAAGTAACAACGCCCCTTAAAAAAAGTGAACGATGTCCATTTTTCACACTTACGACCGCCGCATCCCCCCCCGGGGGTGACGTGATTTATATTTGGATGCTTGCCAGCTGACTCACCTTTATGACGGTCGCCGTGTCCAGGATTCATGTAACATCCTCCACCCTCTTTTGAGAACTTCTGACGGGGAGATCAGATTCACTGAACCACCACGGCCACTAAAGGAACACGATCCACTTAACAACGAGGGCAAGAGCCGTCGAATGGGGCAAATTCACTTCACGAACGCCTCACTCCCCCCCCCCCACGTACATTTTGGGCACGCACCATTGAGGTCGTAAGTCGAGGACCTGTTCTTTTTAGGATCTCGTCCCAGGGACACGGGTTCGAGGGATACCTTTCGGGGGGTTGGCGCCAGGCTCCCGAGATACGTCTGAAAAACAGCCCGCCCCCCCCTCCCTCAGCCATCCGTAAGGCCATCTCGCTTGGACAACTGCATCGGGGTGTGGCTGATGGGCTCGGGAGTCATTAGAGGGCCCAGAGGGGCAGGGGGCCATTACTGCCATAGCATTGAATTTTGATAAGAGGGCTTACATTAAAAGCGTTTGATGGATTTCATCGATTCGAAACCTCAGCCGTTGCCAGGAGAAAAGTTATGGTGTGGAGGGGGAAAAGCCGCAAAGAAATCAAGATTTATTTCTCTCCCGTCTTCAAAACCATGAGGTAAAAAATCCTCCGAAAAGAACATTGGGTCAAATTTTTGCTCTTTCTCTTCCTCGGAAATTCCCGAGCAACAAAGAAGGCCCCGTTTTATCTACCTTTCTTTCTTTCTTTCTTTCTTTCTTTCTTTCTTTCTTTCTTTCTTTCTTTCTTTCTTTCTTTCTTTCTTTCTTTCTTTCTTTCTTTCTTTCTCTCTTTCCTTCCTTCCTTCTTTCTTTCTTTCTTTCTTTCTTTCTTTCTTTCTTTCTTTCTTTCTTTCTCTCTCTCTTTCCTTCCTTCCTTCCTTCCTTCTCTTTCTTTCTTTCTTTCTTTCTTTCTTTCTTTCTTTCTTTCTTTCTTTCTTTCTTTCTTTCCTTCCTTCCTTCCTTTCTTTCTTTCTTTCTTTCCTTCCTTCCTTCCTTCCTTCTCTTTCTTTCTTTCTTTCTCTCTCTCTCTCCTTCATCTTTCTTTCTTTCTCTCTCTCTTTTTATCTCTCCCTCTGTCCTTTGCTCCCCCTCCCCCCTTCCTTCCTTCTTTCCTTTTCTCTCCTTCCTTCCTTTCCTTCCATTCCTTTTCCTCTCTTCTTCTTTCTTTCTTTCTTTCTTTCTTTCTTTCTTTCTTTCTTTCTTTCTTTCTCTCCTTTCTCTCTGTCTTCTTTCTTTCTTTCTTTTTCTTTCTTTATTCCTTTCCTTTCTTTCCTTTCTCTCTCTCCTCTTTCTTTCTTTCTTTCTCTCTCTTTTTATCTCTCCCTCCCTCCTTCCTTCATTCCTTCCTTCCTTTCTCTTTCTTTCTTTCTTTCTTTCTTTCTTTCTTTCTTTCTCTCTCTCTCTCTCTCTCTCCCCCTCGTCTTTCTTTCTTTCTCTCTTTTTATCTCTCCCTCTGTCCCTCCCTTCCCCTATCACCTTCCTTCCTTCCTTCCTTCTTTCCTTTTCTCCCTTCCTTCCTTCCTTTCATTTCTCTTCTTTCTTTCTTTCTTTCTTTCTTTCTTTCTTTCTTTCTTTCTTTCTTTCTTTCTTTCTTCTCGTCTTTCTTTCTCTCTCTCTTTTTATCTCTCCCTCCGTCCCTCACTCCCCCTACCCCCTTCCTTCCTTCCTTCCTTCCTTTCTTCCTTCCTTCCTTCCTCTTTCCTTCTCTCTCCTTTCTTTCTTTCTTTTTCTTTCTTTCTTTCTTTCTTTCTTTCTCTCGTCTTTCTTTCTTTCTCTCTCTCTTTTTATCTCTCCCTCCGTCCCTCACTCCCCCTACCACCTTCCTTCCTTCCTTCCTTCCTTCCTTCCTTCCTTCCTTCCTTCCTTCCTTCCTTCCTCTTTCCTTTTCTCTCCTTTCTTTCTTTCCTTCTTTCCTTCCTTCTTTTTCTTTCTTTCTTTCTTTCTTTCTTTCTTTCTTTCTTTCTTTCTTTCTTTCTTTCTTTCTTTCTTTCTCCATCTCTTTTTATCTCTCCCCAATCCCTCCCTCCCCCTCCCCTTCCTTCCTTCCTTCCTTCCTCTCTCTCTCTCTCTCTTTCTTTCTTTCTTTCATCCTTCCTTTCTTTCTCCCTCTCTTCTTCCTTCCTTCCTTCCTTCCTTTCTCTCTATCTCTTTTTATCTCTCCCTCTGTCCCTCCCCCTTCCTTTGTTCCTTCCTTCCTCCCTCCCTCCCTTTTCCTTTCTTTCTTTCTTCCTTCTTTCATTCCTTTCTTTCTTTTTTCTTTCTTTCTTTCTTTCTTTCTTTCTTTCTTTCTTTCTTTCTTTCTTTCTCCATCTCTTTTTATCTCTCCCTCCATCCCTCCCTCCCTCCCTCCCCCTCCCCTTCCTTCCTTCCTTCCTTCCTTCCTTCCTTCCTTCCTTCCTTCCTTCCTTCTTTCCTTCCTTCCTCTCTTTCTTTCTTTCTTTCTTTCTTTCATCCTTCCTCCCTCTCTCTCTCTTTCTTTCTTTCTTTCATCCTTCCTCTCTCTCTCTTTCTTTCTTCCTTCCTTCCTTCCTTTCTTTCTCTCTATCTCTTTTTATCTCTCCCTCTGTCCCTCCCCCTTCCTTCGTTCCTTCGTTCCTTCATCCCTCCCTTTCTTTTTCTTTCTTCCTTCTTTCCTTCGTTTCTTTCTTTCTTTCTTTCTTTCTTTCTTTCTTTCTTTCTTTCTTTCTTTCTTTCTTTCTTTCTTTCTTTCTTTCTTTCTTTCTTTCTCTCTATCTCTTTTATCTCTCCCTCTGTCCCTCCCCCTTTCTCCCCCCTCCCCCCCTTTCCTTTCTCTCCCTTCCTTCCTTCCTTCCTTTCTCTCTATCTCTTTTATCTCTCCCTCCCTCCCTCTCCTCTCCTCTTCTCTTCTGTAACCATCTGCTTGCAGCCTGGCTGTTATTATCGGGGCGCATCAGGCCCGACGAGAGATGTTCCAACAGCATCTCTCTCGAAGACCCCTGCTGGGTTAATAAATATGCTCCCCCCACACGGATCCTCCGAGGGTGGGTGGGGGGCTGGCACAAGAAAGCTGCCCCCCCTCCAGCTGTCAGCCCTGGTGGCAGCAAAGCCTTGCAATTAAACCCCCCAGAGCGATGGCTCCTGAATGGGGTCAGGGTGACTTCTGTCTCTTCTCCACCACCACCCCCATAGCCTCCCTCCATCCCAACTACTCCGCCCAGACCAGGCGCCTTCGGATTTCTCTGATTTCCTTATTTTTCTAAAAAAAAGCTGGCTTCCAGATACGGGGTTGGCACGGCTGAGGCCGAAGGCATCGATTTCCCTCTTTTGCTCTGGCCTCCAACTCAGCTTCCTTCAGCCATAAAGATCTTGAAAGTAATAGCCTCGGGCAAACTAAGGGAACCGCATTCACAAGACACCGGATTCACCGTTGGGACTGTGTGTGTGTGTGTGTCTGTGTGTGCGTTGCACCATATATCAGTTAGTCAAAGAGGATGAGCGTAGGGGCTGTGTTAAGCCACCATCTATCGCACACACACACCCCCAGCCCTGCAATCGGGGTTAGCGCTAACCAAGTTTAGTGACTTGTAGCCGGCTCTCTTCGCCTGACCTGGGTTAACTGTATTGAGCAGAATAGAATAGAATAGAATGGAATGGAATGGAATGGAATGGATTGGATTGGAATGGAAACAGAACAGAACGGAACAGAACAGAACAGAATAGAGTAGAGTAGAAAACAATAGAAATAGAATAGACTAGAAGTAGGGGAGAGTAGAGTAGAATAGTATAGAATAGTATAGAAACAGGATAGAATAGAAATAGAAATAGAGTAGAATAGAATAGAAGTAGAATAGAAGTAGAGTAGAGTAGCATAGTATAGAATAGGATAGAAATATTTATTTATTTATTTATTTTAAATAGGATAGAATAGAATAGAAATAGAATAGAATAGAAGTAAGTAGAGTAGAATAGTATAGAATAGGATAGAAATAGGATAGAATAGAAATAGAAATAGAGTAGAATAGAAATAGAATAGAATGGAATAGAATAGAAATAGAATAGAATAGAAGTAGAGTAGAGTAGAATAGTATAGAATAGGATAGAAATATTTATTTATTTATTTATTTTAAATAGGATAGAATAAAAATAGAAATAGAGTAGAATAGAATAGAATAGAAATAGAAATAGACTAGAATAGAAATAGAATAGAAATAGAAATAGAGTAGAATAGAAATAGAATGGAATGGAATAGAATAGAATAGAATAGAAATAGAAATAGAATGGAATAGAATAGAATAGAAATAGAGTAAAATAGAAAGAAATAGAATGGAATAGAATAGAATAGAATGGAATAGAATAGAAATAGAGTAGAATAGAAATAGAATAGAATAGAAATAGAATAGAAATAGAAATAGAGTAGAATACTATAGAAATAGAGTAAAATACTATAGAAATAGAGTAAAATACTATAGAAATAGAATAGAATAGTATAGAATAGAAATAGAATAGAAATAGAGTAGAAATAGAGTAGAATAGAATGGAATAGAATAGAATAGAAATAGAATAGAAATAGAATAGAAATAGAATAGAAATAGAATAGAATGGTCTATAGCAGAAGGAAAATTAATTGTCATTTCATCATAACGCTAACATTTCACCCCATCAAACTTCCACATCTGGAGAGGAGTGTAAGAAGGAGAAGGAGGAGAAAGGGAGGAGGAGGCAGAAAGGAGAAGATAAACAGAAGGAGGGGGAGAGGAGGAGGAGGAGCAGAGGAGGGGGAGGGGAGCGTAAGGAGGAAAAGGAGGAGGAAGGGAAGAGGAGGAGGAAGAGAGGGAGATGAGTAAGAAGGAGAAGGCAGAAGAGGAGGAGGAGGAAGAGGAAAAGAGATGAAGAGAAGGAGGGGGAGACGAGTGGGGGGAGAAGGAGGAAGAAAAGGAAGGGAGGAGGAGGAAGAGGAGGAGGAGAGGGAGAGGAGTGTAAGAAGGAGAGGGAAGGGAAGAGGAGGAGGAGGAAGAGAGGAAGAGGAGAGGAGGGAGAAGGAGGGAGAGGAGTGCAAGAAGGAAGAGGAGGAGGAGAAAAGGAGGCGAGGAAGAGAAGGAGAGGGAGGAAGAAAAGGAAGGGAGGAGAAGGAAGAGGAGGAGGAGAGGGAGTGTAAGGAGGAGAGGGAAGGGAAGAGGAGGAGGAAGAGAGGAAGAGGAGAGGAGGGAGAAGGAGGGAGAGGAGTGTAAGAAGGAAGAGGAGGAGGAGAAAAGGAGGCGAGGAAGAGAAGGAGAGGGAGGAAGAAAAGGAAGGGAGGAGGAGGACGAGGAGGAGGAGAGGGAGAGGAGTGTAAGAAGGAGAGGGAAGGGAAGAGGAGGAGGAAGAGAGGAAGAGGAGAGGAGGGAGAAGGAGGGAGAGGAGTGCAAGAAGGAAGAGGAGGAGGAGAAAAGGAGGCGAGGAAGAGAAGGAGAGGGAGGAAGAAAAGGAAGGGAGGAGAAGGAAGAGGAGGAGGAGAGGGAAAGGAGTGTAAGAAGGAGAGGGAAGGGAAGAGGAGGAGGAAGAGAGGAAGAGGAGAGGAGGGAGAAGGAGGGAGAGGAGTGTAAGAAGGAAGAGGAGGAGGAGAAAAGGAGGCGAGGGAAGAGAAGGAGAGGGAGGAAGAAAAGGAAGGGAGGAGGAGGAGAGGAAGAGGAGGAAAGAGAAGAAGGGGAAGAGGAAGAAGGAGAAGAATGATGAATGCCGTGGAGAAGGAGCGCTCTTCTCGCTGAAGAGTTAAAAGGTTTTCCAATTGTTTAAAAAAACAAAATCGAAAGGCATCAGAGCCGGCTGAGTTCCCAAGTTGGAAAAAAAACCGGATCTGACATTTCCCCAGAACAAAACCTACTAAAGTGATTCGAAGCCGCGGCCGCTGCCAAAACCTTCGCCACCGACTTCCAGAATTTATCGGCCAGGAATGAGTCTGCACCGGGGGGGGGGGGACACGGGGGACGTTTAAGCTGATTGCTTTTCATCCCGGACTCGGCGTTCCCAATCTGTAAAACGGGTGACGGGAACGTTCCTGTTTCTCCGACGTCACCCGTTCAAGTCCTGCTTGGCGGCTTCCGCCTCTAGAAGGGCACGTTCTCGTGGAGCGACCACAATTGGGGGCCGGTTCTTAAACGAAGCACGGGGCTAAAACGAAACCGCGACTGCCCTTCGGACGTTCCTTCGGCTTGGCTTGGCTTGCGCAGAGCGGCGAACGTCGTAAATGGGAGGCTTGGTTGTTTTTCGCTGCCGTCGGGAATGGTCGCTAAACGAGATGGTCTCTAAAGGAGGATGGCCCATAAGTGCACTCAGTGGTCTTAATTACACCCATGCAGGATAGTCACTCCTTCGCCTAAATCAGCAATTTGCGGCTCTGGAGCCACATGTGGCTCTTTCATCCCTATGCTGGGGCTCTGGAGCCACATGTGGCTCTTTCATCCTTCTGCTGGGGCTCAGAAGCCGCATGTGGCTCTTTCATCCCTCTACTGCAACTCTGGAGCCGCATGTGGCTCTTTCATCCCTCTGCTACGGCTCTGGAGCCGCATTTGGCTCTTTCATCTCTCTGCTATGGCTCTGGAGCCACATGTGGCTCTTTCATCCCTCTGCTACGACTCAGGAGCCGCATTTGGCTCTTTCATCTCTCTGCTATGGCTCTGGAGCCGCATGTGGCTCTTTCATCCCTCTGGTGGGGCTCTGGAGCCGCATGTGGCTCTTTCATCCCTCTGGTGGGGCTCTGGAGCCGCATGTGGCTCTTTCATCCCTCTACTGCAACTCTGGAGCCGCATGTGGCTCTTTCATCCCTCTGCTAGGGCTCAGGAGCCGCATGTGGCTCTTTCATCCCTCTGCTAGGGCTCAGGAGCCGCATGTGGCTTTCATCCCTCTGCTGCGGCTCTGGAGCTGCATATGGTTCTTTCATCCCTCTGCTGGGGCTCTGGAGCCGCATGTGGCTCTTTTATCCCTCTGCTGCGGTTCCCTGTCGATAGGGCTTTTGGTGAGGTTTGCCCCATCTTACGACCGTCCTTGCCACGGCTATTAAGTAAATCACTGCAGTTCTTCAATTTGGAATGGAATCCGGCTTCCCCATTGACTTACAAGAGTTCATTTAATGACCGCTCAAAGTTACAACGGCATTGTAAAAAGTGATCAATGATCGTTTTTCACACTTACGACCGTTCCAGCACCTCGCGGCCACGGGACCAAAATTGAGACACTGAAGACAACTGGTTCATATGACAGGGGGAGCGTCCCGGAGTCAGGTCATCTCCCCTTTTGTGACCGTCTGACAAGTGATGCTGATGGGGAAATCCGGATTCACTTAACGACCGTGTGACTTAACATAACACAGGGTAGTCCTTGACTTAAAGACACAATGGAGCCCAGCATTTTATGTTGCTAAGTGAGGAATTCAGTTTGGTTGGCCTCATTTTCTGGCCACTGTTGCTAAGCGAATCCCTGCTGATGTTGTTAAATTAGTCATGCGGCCGTTAAACGAATCTTGGCTTCCTGGCTGAGTTTGCTGGTCAAAAGGTCGTAAGAAGGGGATCACAGGCCGCTGTCATAAATAGGAACTAAGCATCTGAATGGAAACGACGTGACCACGGGGAGGATGCTGCGACAGTCATTAAGTGTGAAAAACGGATGCGACGACTGCCTCTCCCCCCCCCTGTGCTCTTATAGAACCGCCGCGAAATCGAGGAGCGGCTGTTACTTCAAGGATTTGCTTTGCGACGGCGGCAAGGAAGGTTGAAAAAGGCTCACTGGCGTGACCGTCTCGCTTAGCGACGGAGATGTCGGCCGTAAGTTGAGGACTCGCTGGGTTTCTCTACGCCCCGAGGACCGTAATGGGAGATGTGGAGATGTTGCTTGCCAAACTGGCGTACGGCCAGAGCTGGCCTTGTTACCGCTTGCCAATATTTTCATTTTAGCTTCTCTTAATGGCCTCCGTGTAATTAATCCTGCCCTCTTTCCCGGAGCAGCCCCCCCCTTTATTTTCCGGGGGGGGGGACCCACTTCCCAAAGGCCTTGAAGTCCCCACCCCCCGAAAGCCCCCTTCTTGGGGGTCTTTTCATTTTTTCTTCGCCTCCCGGAGGGTGTTTTAACTGAATGGACCGGTCGGAAGGGTGCTTGTGAGGTCATCTAGTCCAACCCCGCCCTGCATCAGGCAGGAAATCCTATATATACCGTTTCTTCTCCCTCCCGCAATGAGGAGGGGGGCAAGGAAGGGGGGGGGAATAAGGTTGTAGGCTCCGGGTCCATTGATCGCTTTGGCGGGCCAGGAAAAAGATCTTCCCACTAGGGAGTAAAGGCCGAGGGAGGGAGGGGAGGGGGAGAGAGGGAGGGGAAGGAGGGGAGGATCATGCAACGCCTTGAGGGCTAATTCAAGAGGTCTCGGAGAGTAACCTTCTTTCTTTCTTTCTTTCTTTCTTTCTTTCTTTCTTTCTTTCTTTCTTTCTTTCTTTCTTTCTTTTCCTTCTTTCTTTTCCTTCCTTCAGTCATTTCTTTTCCTTTTCTCTCTTTCTCTCCCTCCCTCTCTCCCTTTCACTCTACCTCTTCTCCCTTCCTTCTTTCCTTTCCCTTCTCTTTTTTCCTTTTTCCTTCCTTCCTGCTTCTTTCTTTCTTTCTTTCTTTCTTTCTTTCTTTCTTTCTTTCTTTCTTTCTTTTCCTTCTTTCTTTTCCTTCCTTCAGTAATTTCTTTTCCTTTCTCTCCCTCCCTCTCTTCCTTTCACTCTACTTCTTCTTCCTTCCTTCTTTCCTTTCCCTTCCTTCCTGCTTTTCTTTCTTTCTTTCTTTCTTTCTTTCTTTCTTTCTTTCTTTCTTTCTTTCTTTCTTTCCCTTCTTTCTTTTCCTTCCTTCAGTCATTTCTTTTCCTTTCTCTCCCGCCCTCTCTTCCTTTCACTCTACCTCTTCTTCCTTCCTTCTTTCCTTTCCTTTCCATTCCTTCCTCACCTCTCTTTTCCTTTTTTCTTCCTTCCTGTGCCTTCCTGCCTTCCTGCCTTCCTTCCTTCCTTCCTTCCTTCCTTCCTTCCTTCATTCATTCATTCATTCATTCCTTTCTTTCTTTCTTTCTTTCTTTCCCTTCTTTCTTTTCTTTCCTTCAATCATTTCTTTTCCTTTCTCTCTCTTTCTCTCCCTCCCTCTCTTCCTTTCACTCTACCTCTTCTTCCTTCCCCTTCCTTCCTCACCTCTCTTTTCCTTCCTTCCTTCCCTTCCTTCTTTATAGAATATAGCATATAGCATATAGAATAGAGTAGTGAAGTGTGGAATAGAATGTAGTGTATAGCATGTAGCATGTAGCATGTAGCATATAGAATAGAGTACAGTAGAGTAGAATAGAATATAGAATAGAGTAGTAAAGTGTGGAATAGAATAGAATATGGCATATAGAATATAGCCTATAGAATAGAATAGAATAGAATAGCATGTAGCCTGTAGAATAGAGTACAGTAGAGAAGAATAGAGTGTAGAATATAGCATATAGAATAGAGTAGTGAAGTGTGGAATAGAATAAACTATAGAGAATAGAATAGAATAGAATAGAATAGCTCATGTAGCATATAGAATAAGTACAGTAGAGGAGAATAGAATATAGAATAGAGTAGTAAAGTGTGGAATAGAATAGAATATGGCATATAGAATATAGCATATAGAATAAAGAGTAGAATAGAATAGAATATAGCATTTAGCATGTAACATATAGAATAGAATACAGTAGAGAATAGTGTAGAATATAGCATATAGAATAGAGTAGTGAAGTGTGGAATAGAATAAACTATAGAGAATATAATATAATATAATAGAATAGAATAGCTCATGTAGCATATAGAATAAGTACAGTAGAGGAGAATAGAATATAGAATAGAGTAGTAAAGTGTGGAATAGAATAGAATAGAATAGAATAGAATAGAATATAGCATGTAGCATATAGAATAGAATAGAGTACAGTAGAGAAGAATAGAGTAGAATATAGCATATAGAATAGAGTAGTGAAGTGTAGAATAGAATAGACTATAGACAATAGAATAGAATGGAATAGAATAGAATAGAATGGAATGGAATAGAATAGAATGGAATGGAATAGAATAGAATATAGCATGTAGCATATAGAATAGAATAGAGTACAGTAGAGAAGAATAGTGTAGAATATAGCATATAGAATAGAGTAGTGAAGTGTAGAATAGAATAGACTATAGACAATAGAATAGAATGGAATAGAATAGAATGGAATGGAATAGAATAGAATAGAATTTAGAATAGAATAGAATAGAATAGAATAGAATGTGTAGCATATAGAATAGAATAGGTACAGTAGAGGAGAATAGAATATAGATTAGAGTAGTAAAGTGTGGAATAGAATAGAATATGGCTTATAGAATATAGCATATAGCATAAATAGAATAGAATAGAATATAGCATTTAGCATGTAACATATAGAATAGACTAGAGTACAGTAGAGAATAGAGTGTAGAATATAGCATATAGAATAGAGTAGTGAAGTGTGGAATAGAATAGACTACAGAATATAGAATAGAATAGAATAGAATAGAACAGAATAAACAGAGTTGGAAGGGGCCTTGGGGAGGGGTGGGGGGTTCTTTTTCTTAAACCCAATTCCTGCCAACTGTTCTTTTCCATCTTTGAGCCTCCCGGGCCCTTCATCCTCTCCGTGGCTCTTCCCTGCGCTCGCTGGAGAGCCTGCGCAATATTGCAAAACAACCACAACCAAACAACCACAATAAAAAAAAAACAGACAAACAAACCGGGCCATCTTTCTATCGGGGGTGGGGTGAGGGGGGACCGCTCCTTCTCCTGGGAACTCAAACCTCTTGCTTTGCTTTTAAATTTTCCACCGCTGTGGAAGTCTTACTAACAATAGCTTGGAACACGCACTCTGCTTCATCCACTCTTTCGATGCAAGCATTATGGAGCTGGTCAATATTATTTATGAACTGCCGATCGAACGCAGCGATTCGCCGGAGGAATGGAGAGGCCCCCATCAGCGCTAAATATCTTAATGGAGTCGCCTAATTGCCTCGTGCCGAAACCCCAAATGCCATCCGATAAAATCGAGATCCCGTTACGAATAGTTAGAGGAACGGCGTCGGAAGGGACCTGGGAGGTCTTCTAGTCCACCCCGTCAGGCTGGCCGCCATCTTTTCTTTTGGCTCTTGGGCCGGCCACCCTTTCTATTCTCCTGCTCTGCCTTTTCTATGGCGGGAAAATGGGAAGGGGGATTGTAAGGCGTTAGATGAGAGGCAGCCATAACAACGTTCTTTCTAGAAAGCCAAGGTCATCCTTTCCTTCTTTCTTTGACTTCCTTCAGTCCGTCTTTCTTTTCCTTTCTCTCTCTTTCTCTTCCTCCCCCTCTTCCTTTCGCTCTACCTCTTCTTCCTTCCTTTTTCTTTTCCTTCCTTGTTTCTTCTATTTGTTTCCTTTCCTCTCTTTCTTTCCTTCTTTCTTTTCCTCTCTTTAGTCCTTCTTTCTTTTCCTTTCTCTCTCTTTCTCTCCCTCCCTCTCTTCTTTTTACTCTACCTCTTCTTCCTTCCTTTCCCTTCCTTCTTTTTCTTTCCTTTCCCACTTCTTTCTTTCTTTCTTTCTTTCTTTCTCTTTCTTTCTTTCTTTTTTCCTTCAGTCCTTTCTTTTCCTTTCTGTCTCTTTCTATCCCTCCCTCTCTTCCTCTCATTCTACCTCTTCTTTTTTCCTTATTTTTCTTTTCCTTCCTCCTTTCTTCTTTATTTGTTTCCTTTCCTTTCTTTCCTTCTTTCTTTTCCTCTCTTTAGTCCTTCTTTCTTTTCCTTTCTCTCTTTCTGTCCCACTGTTCCTTTCACCCTACCTATTCTTCCTTCCTTTCCCTTCCTTTCCTTTCCTTTCCTTTCCCACATTCTTCCTTCTTTCTTTCTTTCTTTCTTTCTTTCTTTCTTTCTTTCTTTCTTTCTTTCTTTCTTTCTTTTTCTTTCCTTCTTCCTTCAGTCCTTTCTCTCTCTTTCTCTCCCTCCCTCTCTTCCTTTCACTCTACCTCTTCTTCCTTCCTTTCCCTTCCTTCCTCACCCCCTTTTCCTTCCTTCCTTCCTTCCTTCCTTCTCTTCTTTCTTTTCCTTTCCTTTCCCACTTTCGTCTTTCTTTCTTTCTTTCTTTCTTTCTCTTTCTTTCTTTCCTTCTTTTCCTTCCTTCAGTCCTTTCTTTTCCTTTCTCTCTCTTTCTATCCCTCCTTCTCTACCTTTCACTCTCCTTCCTTCCTTCCTTTTCCTTCCTTCCATTCTTTCTCTTCCTTCAGTCTTTCTTTTCTTTTCCTTTCTCTCTCTAATCAGTGGAACAGAAGTTGCCTCCAGAAGTTGTGAATGCCCCAACACTGGAAGTCTTGAAGAAGATGTTGGATAGCCATTTGTCTGAAATGGTATAGGGCTTCCTGCCTAGGCAGGGAGTTGGACTAGAAGTACGGAGTTAGATGATAGGTAGCCATAACAAAATTCTTTCTAGAAAGCCAAGGTCATCCTTTGTCTTGGGCACCTCTTTCTTTCTTTCTTTCTTTCTTTCTTTCTTTCTTTCTTTCTTTCTTTCTTTCTTTCTTTCTTTCTTTCTTTCCTTCCTTCCTTCCTTCCTTTTCCCCTCCCTCCCTTCCTCCTCCTCTTCCATCCTCCCTCCCTCCCTCCCTCCCTCCCTCCCATCCATCCAAACTTCTTCCCTCCCCCCCAAACAGAAAAGACGAATGATGGACATCGAGGAAACCTATCCCTCCCTGGAGGCCTGTGATCCACTTCTGAGACGCTCCTGGCACGGCCACAATTCCAGAGACGACAACCCCCCCCCTGCCCCCCCCCCCGCTGACTCTGCCTCCCAAGACATCTGCTGGATAAGCAGCTTCTCCATCAAAGAAGTCAGCAAAGGCATTGGTGCCAAAAGTGGAGAACTCCTCCATTAATGGCCGAGGAGGGCGAGAGATGGGGGGGCTTTTCTGCTGAGCTGGCTGGCCGGCTGATGCACTCAGCAGGAGCAGCCTAAGATGGCCCCCCTGTTGGCTCGGACCCCAGGCGGGGGCTGGGAAGCGGGGAACGGGGTTGGCCAAGCAGGAGAGGACCAACTGGTGATGGGAAAGGTGGAGGACGGAGCCAGATCATGTCCGATTTCTCCACCGTGAGCTTTGCTGATCCATTAGCCCATAGCTGGCTGGGGAATTCTGGGAGTTGAAGTCCATCAGTCTTAAAAGAGCCAACTTTGCAGACCCCTGCATTAGCTGGACCGGTTGTTGCCCAACCTTAGTGACTCTTAGGATGGGTGGACTTCAACTCCCAGAATGCCCCAGCGAATATAGAGGTTAGTAACCTTAGTACAGGGATGTCCAAACTTGGGAATTTTAAGACTTGTGGACTTCAACTTCCAGAATTCCCCAGCCAGCTATGCTGGCTGGGGAATTCTGGGAGTTGAAGTCCACAAATCTTAAAGTTCCCAAGTTTGGACATCCCTGCCTTAGTAGCTTCAAAATGGGTGGACTTCAACTCCCAGAATGCCCCAGCCAATATGGAGCTAAGCAACCTTTATGACTTTGATGGGTGGACTTCAACTCCCAGAATGCCCCAGCCAATATGGAGGTTAGTAACCTTAGGGACTTCAAAATGGGTGGACTTCAACTCCCAGAATGCCCCAGCCAATATGGAGCTAAGCAACCTTAATGACTTTGATGGGTGGACTTCAACTCCCAGAATGCCCCAGCCTATATGGAGGTTAGTAACCTTAGTAGCTTCAAAATGGGTAGACTTCAACTCCCAGAATGCCCCAGCCAATATGGAGGTTAGTAACCTTAGTGACTTCAAAATGGGTGGACTTCAACTCCCAGAATGCCCCAGCCAATATGGAGGTTAGTAACCTTAGAGACTTCAAAATGGGTGGACTTCAACTCCCAGAATGCCCCAGCCAATATGGAGGTTAGCAACCTTAGTAACTTTAAGGTGGGTGCACTTCAACTCCCAGAATGCCCCAGCCAATATGGAGGTTAGCAACCTTAGTAACTTTAAGGTGGGTGCACTTCAACTCCCAGAATGCCCCAGCCAATATGGAGGTTAGTAACCTTAGGGACTTCAAAATGGGTGGACTTCAACTCCCAGAATGCCCCAGCCAATATGGAGGTTAGTAAACTTAGGGACTTCAAAATGGGTGGACTTCAACTCCCAGAATGCCCCAGCCGATATGGAGGTTAGCAACCTTAGGGACTTCAAAATGGGTGGACTTCAACTCCCAGAATGCCCCAGCCGATATGGAGGTTAGCAACCTTAGGGACTTCAAAATGGGTGGACTTCAACTCCCAGAATGCCCCCAGCCAGTGGGGGGGCTTAGCACTCTTAGCCCTTTTTTAGATGGGTGGACTTCCTAGTCTGGCTGGGGCCTTCTGGGAGTTGAAGTCCACCCATCTTAACGTTCCTGATTTTGAGAAACGTCGATCTGCAATGTTTACCAGGATGGACTAAACCAGGTTATTTCATTTCATTTCATTTCATTTCATTTCATTTCATTTCATTTCATTTCATTTCATTTTATTTTATTTTATTTTATTTTATTTTATTTTATTTTATTTTATTTTATTTTATTTTATTTTATTTTATTTTATTATTTTATTTTATTTTATTTTCCTAAAAGGGAGTTTGAACGGAGTTTGCCCGGGTGAAGCCCGGCCTTGCCCCTCCACGGTGTCACGAGCTCCCATGCCTCGGGCTTTTGAGCTCTCTCGAACCCGTCTCTTCCCCTCTGTGCCAACCAAAACAGCCGAATTAATAGCGCTTCTGAATCTTGGCCATAAATGAAGTGCCAGGGAACACCGCAAAAGGAGACCACAGGAAAGGTTTTTGGAAGGAAGAAAAAACCCCCAAAAGGACCGAAATTGGCCTTGGGGTTTACCGCAGGATTCGCACCAGGAGCTGGCTGCAACATTTGTTAGTGTTTTCGGTTTTTCTCCAGTGGTCCCATGGGTGAGAGGTGCTTAGGATGGGATCCCCTCTGCCTAGGCTCGGGGGTGTTGCCCCGGAGGGTGGAGCCCCCGTAACGAAGGACAAACAGAGAGGCCAAAGTTAGATCGTGTTTAGAGCTGGTCTCTTTCTTCCAGAAACACCGACGTGGCATATAGTTGCTAGGTTAGGATCACCAAGATCTGACTTTTTCAAAATGGGCTCTCCAAGGTCTCCCAAATGGCTTTCATTCCTAAAGCAGGACTAGAACTCTCCGTCGCCTGGTGATTAGCCCGAAGTCACCCTGCCGGCTTTCATGCTGGAGGTGGTGCTAGAACTCCCAGTCTCCTGGTGATTGGCCCAAAGCCACCCAGCCAGTTTTCATGCCTGAGACGGTGCTAGAAATCCCAGTCTCCTGGTAATTGGCCCAAAGTCACCCAGCTGTCTTTCATGCCTGAGGCGGTGCTAGAACTCCCAGTCTCCTGATGATTGGTCTGAAGTCAGCCAGCCAACTTTCATGCCTGAGACAGTACTAGAACTCCCTGGTGATTGGCCCAAAGACACCCAGCTGTCTTTCATGCCTGAGGCGGTGCTAGAACTCCCAGTCAACTGATGATTGGCCCAAAGTCACCCAGCCAGTTTTCATGCCTGACACGGTGCTAGAAATCCCAGTCTCCTGATAATTGGTCTGAAGTCACCCAGCCAACTTTCATGCCTGAGGCAGTACTAGAACTCCCAATCGCCTGATGATTGGCCCAAAGTCACCCAGCTGTCTTTCATGCCTGAAGTGGTGCTAGAACTCCCAGTCTCCTGATGATTGGTCAGAAGTCACCCAGCCAACTTTCATGCCTGAGACAGTACTGGAACTCCCTGGTGATTGGCCCAAAGTCACCCAGCTGTCTTTCATGCCTGAGGCAGTGCTAGAACTCCCAATCGCCTGATGATTGGTCAGAAGTCACCCAGCCAACTTTCATGCCTGAGACAGTACTGGAACTCCCTGGTGAGTGGCCCAAAGTCCCCCAGCCACCTTTCATGCCTGAGGCAGTGCTAGAACTCCCAGCCTCCTGGTGATTGGTACATTCCCGTAAAATCACAATTAACTATTAAAATCCTGATTAAATGGGTTTATTTATTTATTTTTAAAAGCATCTAAAATATTGTTTTTCAACCTTGGCCACGTGAAGACTTCAACTCCCAGAATTCCCCAGCTAGCCAAGGTTGGGAAGTACAGGCCTGAAGTGCTTCTCATCCTGGTCAGCGTTAAGGGTAGACTAACCAGGTTATTAATTAACCCACATAGCCTCTCTCTGGATTTGAGAGCCCGATAAACTTTTCACCAATATTTATCTTACGCCAATAGCCAAAATTGGGGATATAACTCCCTTTGAGAATAAAAATGTCCAGTCAAAAAGGATAATTTTTCTCCTCGGCCCCCCTCCAAAATAAAAAAAAAATCAGCATTTTTTAAACAGCCAGGTAGTCTTCAATTGACGACGGAAATCGCTGAGCGGAATTTCCTCACCGTAGAGCCAAGCGGCGGTTAAACGACTGGCTCCTGATTTTATAACTTCGTTGCTAGTATTCTTCAGCAAAACACCACTATCGTCGTTAAGTGAACATGTGGTCATTAAGTGAAACCCCCATTGACTTTGCTGGTCAGAAATCGGACGGAATGGTAATGAATGGTGATTATACAGGCCCAGGGACACCACAACGCAGGCCCGTTGCCAAATGCCTGGATTATGGTCGTGACTTGGGGGGGGGAATGCTGTGAAGGTCGTAAATGTGAGGATCAGCCGTTGTAAGTGTGAGGACCGGCTGTAAGTGAGCAGGCTGACTGTAGTAAGTGCGAGGTATGGCCATAAGTGTGAGGAACAGCTGTTGCAAGTCTGAGGACTGGGTGTAAGCGTGAGGACTGGCTGTAAGTGCAAAGACCAGTCATAAGTGCAAGGACTGACTGCTGTAAGTGGAAGGACCGGTCATAAGTGCAAGGACCGCTTGTAAGAGTGGTGACTGGTCGTAAGTGTGAGGAGCAGCTATGTGAGGACTGGTTATAGGTGCGAGGACTGACTGTCAGTGTGAGGAGCAGTCATACCTGTGGGGAGTGGTCATAAGGGTGAGGACCAGCTGTAAGTGCAAAGATCAGTCATAAGTGCAAGGACTCGCTGTTGTAACTGCAAGGACCGGTCATAAGTGCAAGGACTGGTTGTAAGTGTGGAGATCGGTCAAAAGTGTGAGGACCAGCTGTAAGTTTGAGGAGTGGCTATAAATGCGAGGACCAACCATCAGTGCGAGGACCAGTCATAACTGTGAGGACTGGTCATAAGTGTGAGGACCGGCTGAAAGTGCAATGACCAGTCATAAGTTCGAGGACTGCTGTTGTAAGTGCAAGGACCGGTCATAAGTGCAAGGTCTGGTCATAAGTGTGGAGTCGGTCATAAGTATGAGGACCAGCTGTAAGTGTGAGGACTGGCCACCAGTGTGAGGACCAGTCACAACTGTGAGGATGGTCATAAGTGTGAGGACTAACCCTAAGTCACTTTTCCCCCAGTGCTGCCGCAACTTTGAACAGTCCCGTAACTGAACTGTCGTATGTCGAGGACACCCTGTGTCTCCGTCCGGCAAGTAGCCCAGGCAAGAATTGAGACTCTCAGGAGGATTTCACGGTGTTTATTAAAGGATGTGGGGGATCAGCCCCGGCAAGCTATTTTGGGGTGGAGGTTGGGGTTCCAGGCCACGATCAGGGAGGGCAGAGAAGGGGGGACATTGGGGGGAGGGGGTGCCCGATGCCCGTGGTGCCAGCTGACGTCCTGAGTCGTTATTGGGAGGCCTGACGCCCCAGAGAATGGAGGCAGCTCCCCGTTCGCGTGATCTCTTTTTTTTGCCCCCCACCCAAAGGGACCGAGGGTGGGATTCCGAAGGGACCGGAGGCTGGAAGACGGATGTGTGAGGACAGAGAAACAGGCACCTGGTGTGGGAGGGAGAGAGAGAGGGGGGGAGAGAGGGGAAGGGGGGGAAGACAGAGACATAGGGAGGGAGGGGGAGAGAGAGGGAGGGGAAGTGAGAGAGCGAAAGAGAGGGAGGGAGAGTGAACAAGAGAGAGGGAGGGAGGGAGTGGGAGAGGGATGAAGAGAGAGAGAGGGGAGGGAGAGAAAGAATGCAAGACAGAGAGGGAGGGGGATACAGAGAGAGGGAGGGAGGGTTGAGGAGAAGAGAGAGAAGCAGAGACAGGGTGGGAGAGAGAGACAGGGAGGGAGGAGAGGGAGACAAAGAGGGAGACAAGGGGGGAGGGGGAGAGAGAGGAAGGGGGAGAGAGAAACAGGGCGGGAGGGTGGGAGGGGGAGAGGGAGGGAGGAGAGGGAGACAAAGAGACAAGGAGGGAGGGAGAGAGAGGAAGAGCAAGTGGGAGAGGGGGAGGGAGAGAAAGGGAAAGTGAGACAGAGAGAGGGAGGGGGAGGGAGGGAAAGGAAGGGGGGAGAGAGACAGAGAAAGGGAGGGAGAGAGAGGGAGGGTGGGGAGGGAGGGAAAGAGACAGAGAGAGATGGGGAGAGGGGGAGGGAGGGGGAGAGGGAGAGAAAGAGACAGATGGAGGGAGAGGGAGCAAGAGAGGGAGGGGGAGAGAGAAAGAGAGGGAGGGAAAGAGACAGAGAGATGGGAAGAGGGTGAGGGAGGGAGAAAGTGAGAGAAAGAGACGAGGGAGGGAGAGGGAGCAAGAGAGGGAGGGAGAGCAAAAGGGGAAGGGAGAGAGAAAGCGAGACAATGAGAGGGAGGGGGAGAGACAATGAGAGGGAGGGGGAAAGAGACAATGAGAGGGAGAGGGAGGGAGACAATGAGAGGGAGGGAGGGGGAGAGAGAGAGAAAGAGTCAGAGAGGGAGAGGTAAAGGGAGTAGAGAAAGTGAGACAGAGAGAGGGAGGGAGAGGGAGGGAAAGAGAGACAGAGAGATGGTGAGAGGGAAGAGGGGGAGAGCAAGAGAGGGAGAGAAAGGGAGAAGGACAGAAAGAGAGGAAGAGGGAGGGAAGAAGACAGAGAGAGAGAAAAAACAATGCACAAAAGTCACTTGTAAAGTTTGCCGATTCACACAATCCACTAACCCTACACCCCGGGTTCTTGCCTTTGTGGGAAAGCTGTACAGATGACCTCTGGAGTCCCCAAGAGTCTCCCAAGTCTTTTCTGTTTTAGATTTGCCTCACACTTTGCTGCCCTCCTGACGGTTCACACAACCCACAAACCCACTGATTCGCAACCCCCCCTAGTCCTACACCTGAGTTCTTGCACAGATGACCTCTGGAGTGCCCAAGATACCCCCTGTTTGGCATTCTCCCCGGTGGCTGTTTGCCCTCCTGCCCTCTATGAGGATCGTGGGGTGGTTTCTTTTGAGTTTGTTGATCTAAAAGGTTGGCAGTTCAGTGGTTCGAATCCCTCGTATAGGTCTCCTGCTTGAGCAGGGGTGGGTGGGGTTGGACTAGATGACCACCCAGTTCCCTTTCAACTCTGTTACTGTTAAGAAATGGGGGCAACAGAACAGGTTCAAGATTGTGGCTCTCCTTTCCCTTCAGGGAGAATTGCAATTCCCAGCATCCTGGCCATTCCGGGCATCAGAGAGGCAGAGGAACAGCGGGAGCCTGTTCTCAGTGCGCACATGCGCAGAGCTGCCAGAAGGCCAGAACGGTTAAGACAAAAGGGGCGACTCGGGAGTACGGCTTGGAGACAATCGGGCCCTCCCATAAGACATAAAAGAAGACCAAACGGACGTTAGCTTCTGCGAGAAGCAACTTGGTTCGTGTTGGTCGGTTTTCAACTCCGAAGCTCCGTTTTGACTCTGTGCTCCCTTTGGCCTTGCAAAACGAATGGGCAACTAGGCAGCGTTTCAAGGGAGAGACAGTTGGGTGCTTATCAGCCTTCTCCCGAAAGACTTTGGCAGACTACCGCTGGACTCTTGACAAACTATTTGTGACTCATTCCCAGCTGGGAATTTTTGCTCATTCTCACCTATTTTTTTTCACCGCCCTCCACCCAAAATTTATATCTCCCCCCCTCCCAACCCCTCCCCCAAAACCAGCCTCTTGGCCACTGAAAGTCCAGCCATTTTCGAGCCCCCATGTTGGAGCTCCGTTGCTTTAGACACTCACATTCAGGTGCTGGACAGGTCATGCCCAGAGGGGGGTGGGGGTGCTTGGGGGATGGGTCTCACTGGGGCAGTGGGGAGGAGGATTTCTGCGTCCCCGGAGGGATTCCTTTGCTCCCGTAATATTCCACCACTTGTTTGGGGACTTCGGCCAAAACGGTCTTCGCCAGAGCATTGGGGCCAGCCTGGAGAAGTAAAGAAAGAAGAAGAGTAGGAAGGGAGGGAGGGAGGGAGGAAAAGAGAGGTAGAATGAAAGGAAGAGAGGGAGAGAGGAAGAGAGAGGAAGGAAAAGGAAAGAGGAAGGAAAAGGAAGAGGAAAGGAAAAGAGAAGGGAGGGAGGGAGGGTGGAAAAGAGAGGTAGAATGAAAAGGAAGGGAGGGAGGGAGAGAAAGAGAGGAAGGGAAAGAAAGAAGGGAGGGAGGGAGGAAAAGAGGTAAAATGAAAGGAAGAGAGGGAGGAAGAGAGAGAGAGAGGAAGGAAAAGAGAGAGGAAGGAAAAGGAAAAGGAAGGAAAAGAAAGAAGGGAGGGAAGGAAGGAAAAGAGAGGTAGAATGAAAGGAAGAGAGGGAGAGAGAAAGAGAGGAAGGAAAAGAATGGAGGGAGGGAGGCAGGAAAAGAGGTAAAATGAAAGGAAGAGAGGGAGGAAGAGAGAGAGAGCAAGAAGAAGAGAAGGAAGGAAAAGGAAGAGAAAAGGAAAAGAAAGAAGGAAGGAAAGGTGGGAGGGAGGAAGGAAAAGAGAGGTAGAATGAAAGGAAGAGGGGAGAGAAAGAGAGAGGAAGGAAAAGGAAGAAGGAAAAGGAAGAGGAAAGGAAAAGAGAAAGAAGGGAAGGAGGGAGGGAGGAAAAGAGATAGAATGAAAGGGAGGGAGGGAGGGTGAGAAAGAGGAATGGAAAGAAAGAAGGGAGGGAGGAAAAAAAGGAAGGAATGGGACAACAAGAAGGAAGGGAGGGAGGAAGAAAAGTAGAAAAAAGAAGGAGGGAGGGAGAAAGGAAGGAAAGAAGGAGAGAGAAAATGAAGCAAGGAACAGTGACAGACAGAAAGAAGAAAAGAGGGAAGAAAGGAGACAGAGAAGGGAGAAAGGAAGGAGGGAGACAGAGGGAAGAAAGGAAAGACGGAAGGAAGGAATGAGATGAGAAGGGAGGGAGGAGGAAAGAAGAAAAAAGGAAGGAAAGAAATATAAAGTAGGGAGGGAGAAAGGAAAGAAGGAGGGTGGAGGAAGGAATAAAGATGATAGAGAGAAGGAAGGAAAGAAGGAAGGAAGGAAGAAAGAAAGGAGACAAAGGGAGGGAAGGACGGAGGACGAAAAGAAGCAGAAAAAAGAAGGAAAGGAATATGAAGGAGGGAGAGAGGAAGGAAAGAAGAAGAAAAAGGATGGAGGGAGGAAGGAAAGAAGGAGACAGAAACAATGGAGCAAGGAGCGGTGACAGACAGAAGGAAGAAAAGAGGGAAGGAAGGAGGCAGAGAGAAGGGAAGAAGGAAAGAAGAAAGGGAGAAAAGAAAGACAAATTGAGAAGGAAGGCCAGTACCGTCCGAGCCTGAAGCTGACAGAACTGATGCGCCAACCCTTTAACCCCTGTTACTGTCCGGGATCTCCCAGCAACCGCTGCCTCCCTCATACCCAGCCGAGCCTGACACAGGCTGGCCATGCCCGTCCCATCCCTTACCTTCTTAAACTCCCGGACGGGCACGAACTGCACGATGTCGCGCACGGCCCGGCCTTCCTCCGTCTCCAGCATCCCGCGGTCCCCGTTCAGCTCCCGCATGTCGGAGAAGTCGGCGTTCCCGATGCCCACGATGATGATGGAGAGGGGCAGGCGGGAGGCCCGCACGACGGCATCGCAGGCTTCGGGCATGTCGCTCACCACCCCGTCGGTCAGGATGAGCAGCACCCGGTACTTCTGCGGGAGAGGGCGGAGAGACGGGGTGTGTGTCTCAGAGCCCCCAGGGGAGCCACACATGGGACGAGACTTCCCCCCGCCCTCTGCCCACTTTGGGGTGGTCATCTTAGACGGTACCCTTACCGTGGGCATCCCGCTCTTCTCCTCCTCAGCTGCAGGCCCTGCCACCTTGTTGATGATGGGCGCTACGTTGGTGGGTCCGTAGAGCTCGATTTGGGGGAGGCAGCGTTTGTAAGCCTCGATCACCCCGAGAATCTCTGCCAGGGAAGGGAGGAAACCTAGATTGCCAACAGATCTGGAATATGTTAACTTCCTTCCTTCCTTCCTTCTTTCCTTCCTTCCTTCCTTCTTCTCATTCCTGCCTTCCCTCTTTCCTTCCATCCTTCCTTCCTCCCTCCCTCCCTCCCTCTCTCAATGTCCTCTTTTTTGAAAAAAAAATCCTTTCTTTTCTTCTTTCCCCTCCTTCTCTATTCCTTTTTTCTTACCCTTCCTGCCATTCCTTCCTTCCTTCCTTCCTTCCTTCCTTTTTCCTTCCCCCCTCTCTATTCCTTTTTCATGTTTTCTTTCTTTTCCTCTCTCCCTCGCTCTTTAATATTTTATCTTTTTTCAAAATTCTGCTTTTCCTTCCTTCCTTCCTTCCTTCCTTCCTTCCTTCCTTCCTTCCTTCCTTCCTTCCTTCCCTCCCTCCCTCCCTCCTTAATAGTTCCTTGTTTTAAAATTTCTCCTTTTCTTTCATTCCCTTCCCTCTCGCCCTCCCATCTCCCTCCCTCCTTAATATTTTCTCTTTTTAAAAAATCTCCTTTTCCTTCCTTCCCCTCCCTCTCTATTCCTTTTTTCTTCCCTTCCCTTCCCTCTCTCCCTCCCATCTCCCTCTCTCCTTAATGTTTTCGCTTTTTAAAATTCTTTTTCCTTTCCTTCCTCCCTCTCTCCTTAATATTTTCTCTTTTTAAAAAATCTCCTTTTCCTTCCTTCCCCTCCCTCTCTATTCCTTTTTTCTTCCCTTCCTTCCCTCTCTCCCTCCCATCTCCCTCTCTCCTTAATGTTTTCGCTTTTTAAAATTCTTTTTCCTTTCCTTCCTCCCTCTCTCCTTAATATTTTCTCTTTTTTAAAAATCTCCTTTTCCTTCCTTCCTTCCCCTCCCTCTCTATTCCTTTTTTCTTCCCTTCCCTTCCCTCTCCCCCTCCCATCTCCCTCCCTCCTTAATGTTTTCGCTTTTTAAAATTCTTTTTCCTTTCCTTCCTCCCTCCCTCTCTCCTTAATATTTTCTCTTTTTTAAAAATCTCCTTTTCCTTCCTTCCTTCCCCTCCCTCTCTATTCCTTTTTTCTTCCCTTCCCTTCCCTCTCTCCCTCCCATCTCCCACTCTCCTTAATGTTTTCGCTTTTTAAAATTCTTTTCCTTTCCTTCCTCCCTCTCTCCTTAATATTTTCTTTTTAAAAAATCTCCCTTTCCTTCCTTCCCCTCCCTCTCTATTCCATTTTTATTCCCTTCCCTCCCTTCCACCTCCCTCCCTCCTTAATGTTTTCGCTTTTTAAACTTCCTTCCTTCCTTCCTTCCTTCCTTCCTTCCTTCCTTCCTTCCTTCCTTCCTTCCTTCCTTCCTTCCTTCCCCTACTCATCTCCACCACTTTGCCTTGGCCTGGGTTTTCAATTCCCCAAATCTTTCTTTTTAAAAAACAACAACAACAAACTCAGCGGTTGGCACGAGAATGGGGAATCCCCCCCCCAAAAAAAAGATCACAATCCTTCCTACTTTCGCATTCGGGATTCTCCGGATCGAAGTTGATGGCGAAATCGTGAGACACCTGTTGGAGAACAGAAACATCCAATAAAACAGGAACAGAGGACTCGAACCCGGAGCCCGAAAAGGGGAACGATTTGGCTCCCTCGGATCTGGGGACTCGTACCTCGAAATCGGGAGGGGTTCGCGCTCCGAAGCCAAAGGCCGGGAACCGTTTATCGCTGGAAGAGAAAACCACGTTTAGTTTTTCCATCCGGACAGGGGGCTGTTCTGACGTTGTCCCGAAACACCCCCCACCCCCCACTTCTTGTGTATTAATGGCCTTTACCGAAAAGCCCAGGCCAGAGTCCTTCAAGGAGTTAACTGCAGCACAGACCTTATCAGTTCCTTGCGATCATTGCAAGGCTCTGAGCTCTTTGTGGCACGAAAGGCAATGAGCAAAATCTTCAGCAATACGAACTGTTGTCTCCTACGACCACCAATTCCCTTTTCCTTCTATTTATTCCCCAGCCAGGGAGCAGCCGATCAGCATCCATGGGTGCTTTGCTCCCTGTCCTCCGTTGTTCTCCTCTCCTAATTGCTCTGCACATACACACATCTGGAGCAGGCCCCAGCTGTTCTTTCCCCCCTCCCCCCTTTCCGGCGGCTGGGAGATGTCAGACGTCCCTGGCTCTCTCTCTGCGTCGGACGCTGAGCGTCCATAAGAGCCTTCCCCCACACACCAGACCTGGCCCAACTTCCTCCCCAAACCTCCTCCCCATCCGAGTCTGTCGCCAGCTCCGCCGGCAGGGACAAGGGAATTCCGGGAGTTCTAGTTTCGACATTCCAGGCGCAAACGTATCCTGTACCTGTCGTAATCCTGGCAGATCTCGCCCACGGACGACAACGTTTTCAGGTACTCGTTGTGCTCCCGGGGATTGATGAAATGGAGGGAATGTTCACTTCGGGGGTCGCCGTTGGAGGCTGTGAAGTCAATGGCTACCTGGGCAAGGGAGAGAGGGGGAGAGAGACAGCAGTGTAGCCTAGGGGTTAGAGCATCGGCAGCATCAAACCAGGAGCCGGGCCTTTCCCGAGTCTCCTTTAAGGCGCAAAGCTCTCCGCGCGAGTTTCAAAAGCGGGAGGAATATTGGCTTATTGTTACGAGAAGGAGGGAATCACAACCACGTTGTAGTAAGTTAACGCACACTCCCCCTCCTAGAAGAATGAACTAGGCAGGAAATTATTATTTTCCAAAAGGAAGAAGGGAGAAACCTGTTTTTGAAGACAGGAAGCAGACCCCACCTTTTTTTTAATAGCCCTCGGCGGATGCCAGCCCTTTAAGAGACAAGAAGCTTCTTGAAAGAGGACAAGGATCTAGATAGCTCTATTCATAAGCAAACCCTCCCCTTGCTAAAGAGCCAAACCAGGACGAAGCCATTAAGCCATAATCGGAATTGCCCAACACCTTCATTGCATCGTCTCAGAGCAGTCCAAACTTCAACAAAACCTAGCTCAGACAAATACCACGGAGAGTGACGGCTAACCTTTTCCCTCCTCGGATGCCGAAATTGCATGCGACAGCACGTCCGTGCATGCCCACACCCATAATGCAATGTAGCCCGCCCCCTGCGTATGCGCGCAAGTCCTCTGTGCCTTGTTTTGGCCCTAACAGGCCTCCCTGCAGCTTCCTGGGACCAAAAACGGGGCGTGCCGATGTACGGGCATACCGATGCGTGCCGGGAGCACCAGGTACCGTTCCGGTACGGTGCTCCGGAGGGCCCACCTGCCTGCCCTCGGTACCTTACCAATATTTGAAGTTTTCGGGGCTTCCACGCAGGCACAGGGAGCGCACGGCGCCTGCGCGATGCTCCGCCGAGCAGCTGGGGCGTCGCAGAGGCGTCGCAGGCGGTAAGGGCGCACTTGTGCGCTGCGCACCTTCGTGTGGTGGGCTCCTGGCCCCGTTGCACCGCACTGGTTGTAACGGGATCTGGAACCCACTAGTGGCATGCACGCATGCGCGGTGGAGCTGAGCGGGGCAACGGCTCACGTGTTCACCTCTGGCACGCGCGCCCTAGGTTGGCCATCATGGGATGAGACAGTCACTTGACTGAGATTGTATAGGTTCTCCTCAGCAGTGGTTTCTGGATCCCGTCGTGACCGGTATGATGCGGACCATCGCACAGGCGCCGTATGCTGCATGCCTGTGTGCAAATGGCCCCGTTGGGTCAAATACAGCTAAGGAACGTGGGTGGGCGGGCGGGCCCTCTGAAGCAGCATACCGGAACGGCACCCGCTACTCCCACCGGAGCCTATTACCTGAAGCCCACCACTGGTTCTCCTGCCTCACCTGTATGTACATCCAGCTCTATTCCATTCCATTCTAATATTCATACAGGTAGTCAATAAATAATACTAATTAATAAGTAATACTAATATGTTACTAATTAATAATAACAATATTTTAAGTAATAACAAGAATTAATATCAATAATTAATAATAAGTAATAAGTTCCATTTCATTCTACAGTTCATACAGGTAGTCAATAAATAATACTAATTAATAATAGTAATAGTTAATATGTAATAACAAGAATTAATATCAATAATCAATTATAAGTTCCATTCCATTCTACAATTCATACAGGTAGTCAATAAATAATATCTAATAATAATAATGATAATAATAACAATAATAATAATAAGTAATAACAAGAATTAATATCGATAATCAATAATAAGTAATAAGTTCTGTTTCATTCCATTCCATTCTACAATTCATACAGGTAGTCAATAAATAATACTAATTAATAAGTAATACTAATTAATACTACTACTACTACTAATAATAATAATAAATAAGTAATAACAAGAATTAATATCAATAATCAATAATCAATAATTAATAATAAGTAGTTCCATTCCATTCTACAATTCATACAGGTAGTCAATAAATAATACTAATTAATAATACTAATTAATAAATAATACTAATTAATAATAATGTAATAATAGTTAATAAGAAATAACAATAAGTAATAATAAGTAATATGTTTCATTCCACAATTCATACAGGTGGTCAATAAATAATTTGTAAGTAATAACAATTAGTAAGTAATAACAATTAATAAGGTCTAATAATTAACAATTAATAATTAATATATAATAATCAACCATTAAGTGACAATTAATAAGTAATAATTAATAATGAATAGTTGGTAATTGGCAATTGATTGGTCATTGGTCATTGGTAATTGGCAATTTTAATTAGTAATTGATAAGAGATAAGTGATGTGATAATTGATAGGTGATAAGTGATGTAATAAGTTCCATTCCATTCCATTCTACTATTCATACAGGTAGTTAATAAATAATTATATTAATACGTAATAACAATTAAGAAGTTATAATCATTAATAATAATTAACAACGATAATAATAAGTAATATCAATAATTAATAATTATAACAATAACAACAATAAGTAATAACTGGTAATTAATAACTGATAATAATAACTAACAATTAGACAATAAACAGCACGTCTAAAGAGCCCTCCTTTGTCTTAATTCTTAATTGTCGAAGCTTACCGTGAAGGAGATCTGTAATCCACCCATGATGTAATCCAGGAAAGTGTGGACTTTCTCCATCTGCAGAGACAACAACCATCCGTAAGGATCATGGGTGCGGCGGTTAGCCGTCTTTCGCATCTTTGCTTTCTCCCAAATATTAATACAGCTAGTCCTCCACTTACGGCACTTCTCTTCGTGACCGATCAAACAACGGCAATGAAAAAAGGACCGTTTCCCATACTTGTGATCGTTGCAAACAAGAACAAGTACAATGACTATAAAGATTACAGTAATCCCTCTTTTTTTGCGGTTAATGGGGACCGGAACCTTCCGTGAAAACTGAAAAACCGCGAAGTAGGATTCGCAATACACTATACCAGAAACTTGAGTTGGTGGACATCGTTTAAAGCAAGCACTAGGGGGCGCTTGCCTCCTACCAATGCATTTTTTTCCTATTCTGTATTTTTGAAAAACCTGCGACGCACTGAAGCCGCGAAACATGAAGCCGCGAAAAACGAGGGATCACTGTATACTTATTTCAGCATCCTCCCGGTAAATCCGGATGCTTGACGACCGACTCGCGTTGATGACGGGTTGCTGCGGAGTCCCAGGAGTCAGGTCGCGATCCCCTTTTGCCGGCCAGCAACGTCAACAGAAAGGTTGGATTCCCTTAGCAACCGTGGGACTCATTTAATAACGGCCGCGAACCGCTTAACGATGCTGGCAAGGAAGGTCGTAAAATGGGGGAAACGCACAGCAACTGTCTTGTCTTATGTGATCCCCCTTTTGCGACCTTCTGACGAGCAAAGTTAATTTATTCATTTTGCCGTGAATTCGGCTCCTTCACACCCAGCAAAGTCTTTCAAAGGAGGATTTACGGTCACAGACCTTATCTGGCTTGGAGAGCTGCCAGGCCCGATAGCTGCAAAACTTGGCCAGGAGTCTCGAAGAGTCCCGAATCAATGAAGCGAACTAATGGTCTCCTGCAAACTCCACCCCCCTGGTGCTCCCTCTTTTATTTCCTCTGGGAGGGGCCACTCATCATCTGTCTGTGGCCTTACTCCCAAGTCGACCCCTGTTCTTTAGCTCTTCCCTTCGTCTGGCCACTCTGCCCATGCGCACACTGGGAACAGGCTCCACCTGTTCTTCTGCCTCACGGATGGCCGACTCCGAAGGCAGCTGATAACTGGCAGACGGCTCTGGCCCTCGCAATATCGTGCGATCCCCTTTGGCGACCTTCCTGTTGAGCTACCAACCAGCCCCAAAGGCTGCGAATCTCACCAAAGATTAACATAATAATAATAATAATAATAATAATAATAATAATAATAATAATAATAATTCCTAGGTCCTTGGTTAAGAATTGAGCTGTTGGGCTACTATCCAGCCCCAAAGGCTGTGAATTTCACCAAAGATTATAATAATAATAATAATAATAATAATAATAATAATAATAATAATAATAATAATAATAATAATAATAATAATAATAATAATAATAATAATAATAATACCTGATATAACAATAATTGAAAAGAAAAAAAGGATGGTTCGTTGACATTGCAATCCCTGGTGATGCACGAATTGAAAATAAGCAGCAAGGAAAAAATCACAAAATACCGGGACTTGCAAAATTGAAGTTGAGCGACTGTGGAAGAGAAAGTCGGGTGTTGTCCCGATTGTGATTGGAGCCTTCCTATGCCTTGAGCTTGAAATGAAATGCTGGAAAGTGCCGGTTCAAATCCCAGTAGATGAAGTATGGCCAGCCGAAGAAGGCTAAAAAGCCTGAAATAGATCTATCCTGGTCTCTTAATTATTAAATCAGCCCTTTAAAAAAAAAAATCTAACATATATATATTATATATATATGTGTGTGTGTGTGTGTGTGTGTGTTGATCAGCTCAAAAACCTAACACAAATGTAAAAAAAACCCTACACAACGGAACTCATGGCTTTCTGTCTAGATGGTCTCTGGTGATGAGCCGAAAGGCAGAAAAGGAGAGCAGTATGCTTCCTCCCTTAATTGGGTGTTGTGAGACAAGTATATACTTATCCTCCTGTCTCAGCTGATCAGGAAGAGAACCTGGTGGCTTAAGTGGCTAAGGCTTCTGCCTAACATGTAATACACCCCCGGTTCGAATCCCAGTAAGGGTATGGCTAGCTGATGAGAGCTAAAAAGCTCGAAATAGATCTATACTAGTCTCCCTGATTTATTTATTGATCAGCTCAAAAACCTAACACACACACACACACATATATCAATTAACTGTAGTTTATACATATCCCTGTTATCTCGTACCTGTTTGGCAAAGCCAACAAACCAGGTTGGAGAAACTATGACGGCTAAAAAGCTCACCTTGCACTGAGTGAGGACAATATAGCCCGAATTTTTGTAATTTTTCTTCTTTTCTTGATACTTGTGGTTAATGCAATCCCATTTCACCTGCCGAGAACAAAAATAAAATAAATAAAATAAATAAATAAATCGGATTATAATGAAAAATTTGGGCTGGACTAAGATATATATATATATTTTCAGCTAACCCCAGCATTAAAAAAACATTTTTAAATTAGGTTTTTTGGAAAATATATAAATTCCTAAAGGTTGATTTCTCCCACAAATATAAATTATTGATGGTAGATACCGGTAGCCCTCCAATTCCTTTCTTTTCTTTTTCTTCCCTCTCTCCCTTCATTTTTTTTCTTTTTCTTTTTTGCCCTTCTTTCTTCTTTTCTTACTCCCTCCCTCCCCTCTCTCCCTCCCCCCTTCTTTCTTTTTCTTTTCTTTCTTGCCCTTCTTCCTTCTCCTTTTCCTCCCTCCCTCCCTGCTTCGTCCCTCCTTTCCTCCTCTGTTCCATTATTCGTTTCTTCCCTCTGCCTCTCCTTCCTTCCCTCCCTCCTCCCTTCTTCCCTCCCTTCCCTGTTCCTGTTCCTTTATTTCTTTGTTCCCACCCTCTCTCATTCCTTCTCTCCCTCCTTCCTTCTTCCCTCCCTCCCCCTTTCTCTCTCTTTTCTTTTCTTCCTTTCTTCCTTGCCCTTCTTTCTTCTTCTCTCCCACTCTCCTGCTTTCCCTCCCACCCTCCTTTTTCCCTCCCTCTCTCCTTTTTTTCTTTCTTTTTTTGCTCCCTCCCTCCTCCCTCCTCTGTTCCTTTATTTCTTCTTCCCTCCCTCTCTAATCCCTTCTCTCCCTCCTTCCTTCTTCCCTCCCTCTTTCTCTCTCTCCTTTTCTTCCTTTCTTTCTTGCCCTTCTTCCTTCTTCTCTCCCTCTCTTCTCCCTCCCACCTCTGTTCCTTTATTTCCTTCTTCCCTCCCACTCTCCTTCTTTCCCTCCCTCCCTCCCTCTCTCCCTCCCTCCCTCCTTTCTTTCTTTCTTTCTTTCTTTCTTTCTTTCTTTCTTTCTTTCTTTCTTTCTTTCCTCCCTCCTCCCTCCTCTGTTTCTTGATTTCTTCTTCCCTCCCTCTCTCATTCCTTCCCTCCCTCCTTCCTTCTTCCCTCCCTCCCCTTTCTATCTTTCTTTTCTTCATTTCTTTCTTGCCCTTCTTCCTTCTTCTCTCCCTCTCTTCTCCCTCCCTACTCTGTTCCTTTATTTCCTTCTTCCCCTCCCTCCCTCCTTCTTCCCTCCCTCCCTCCCCTTTCTTTCTTTTTCCTCCCTCCCTCCCCCCTTCTCTGTTCCTTTATTTCCTTCTTCCCTCCCACTCTCCTTCTTTCCCTCCCTCCCTCCTCTTTCTTTCTTTCTTTTCTTCCTTTCTTTCTTGCCCTTCTTCCTTCTTCTCTCCCTCTCTTCTCCCTCCCTACTCTGTTCCTTTATTTCCTTCTTCCCCTCCCTCCCTCCTTCTTCCCTCCCTCCCTCCCTCCTTTCTTTCTTTTTCCTCCCTCCCTCCCCCCTTCTCTGTTCCTTTATTTCCTTCTTCCCTCCCACTCTCCTTCTTTCCCTCCCTCCCTCCTCTTTCTTTCTTTCTTTCTTTCTTTCTTTCTTTCTTTCTTTCTTTCTCCCTCCCTCCCTCCCTCCCTCCTCCCTCCTCTGTTCCTTTATTTCCTTCTTCCCCTCCCTCCCTCCTTCTTCCCTCCCTCCCTCCCTCCTTTCTTTCTTTTTCCTCCCTCCCTCCCCCCTTCTCTGTTCCTTTATTTCCTTCTTCCCTCCCACTCTCCTTCTTTCCCTCCCTCCCTCCTCTTTCTTTCTTTCTTTCTTTCTTTCTTTCTTTCTTTCTTTCTTTCTTTCTCCCTCCCTCCCTCCTCCCTCCTCTGTTCCTTTATTTCCTTCTTTCCCTCTCTCCTTTCTTCTTCCCTCCCTCCCTTTCTCTCTCTCTCTCCTTTTCTTCCTTTCTTCCTTGCCCTTCTTCCTCCTTCCCTCCCTCTCTCATTCCTTCCCTCCCTCCTTCCTTCTTCCCTCCCTCCCTTTCTCTCTCTCTCTCCTTTTCTTCCTTTCTTCCTTGCCCTTGTTCCTCCTTCCCTCCCTCTCTCATTCCTTCCCTCCCTCCTTCCTTCTTCCCTCCCTCCCTCTTTCTCTCTCTCTCCTTTTCTTCCTTTCTTCCTTGCCCTTGTTCCTCCTTCCTTCCCTCCCTCCCTCCCTCTCTCCTTCCTTCCCTCCCTCCCTCCCTCCCTCTCCCCATTACCTCTTCGCCCGAGGAGGCCTGCAGCATCTCTTGGAAAGTTGTGCTGAACTCCCCGATGTAATCGTGCTTCCCGCTGGAGTCGTGGTCGTAAACCACGCACTGGAAGAGAAACGGGGAGAGGGACAAGAGCCAGAAATGCAGGACAGCGGTCGCTCCGCCTGGCTCCTTCCGAAGGAAACTTTGCCTTCAAACCCAATTCAAAGTCAGATTTCATGGGGGTTTTTTTCCTTTCTTTCCAGAGAAAGAACAACCGATGGAAAATGGGTCCCGCTTACTGACTCGCTCCCTTGGCTTCTTCCTCATTGTTCATTGTCAATTGGGGATTCTTTTCCGCGCGAAGGCAGTTTTTCTCCTCCAACTAGCCCAGGTTCATGCTGACAATTGGAGTTTCTTTTTGCAGAGCTCACGGAGTTTTTTTTCTCCAACTTGGCAAGTTTAAGGCGGGTGGACTTCAACTCCCAGAATTCCCCAGCAAACCATCCATCCATCCATCCATCCATCCATCCATCCATCCATCCATGTCTGTCTGTCTGTCTGTCTGTCTGTCTGTCTGTCTGTCTGTCTGTCTGTCTGTCTATCTATCTATCTATCTATCTATCTATCTCATCTTGCTCTCCCTTCCTACTATCTTTCTCCATCCATCTTTTATCCATCCATCCATCCATCCACCTACCTATCTATCTCCATCCATCTATTATCCATCCATCCATCTCTCTCTTCCACCCCCTCCCTATATCCATCCATCCATCCATTATCCATCACTCTCTCCATCCATCTATGTCTGTCTGTCTGTCTGTCTGTCTGTCTGTCTGTCTGTCTGTCTGTCTGTCTGTCTATCTATCTATCTATCTATCATATCTCTCTCTCCCTTCCTACTATCTTTCTCCATCCATCTTTTATCCATCCATCGCTCTCTCCAACCATCCACCCACCCACCCACCCAACTACCTACCTATCTCCATTCATCTTTTATCCATCCATCCATCCATCCATCCATCCATCCATCCATCCATCCATCCATGTCTGTCTGTCTGTCTGTCTGTCTGTCTGTCTGTCTGTCTGTCTGTCTGTCTGTCTATCTATCTATCTATCTATCTATCTATCTATCTATCTATCACATCTCTCTCTCCCTCCCTACTATCTTTCTCCATCCATCTTTTATCTATCCATCACTCTCTCCATCCATCCATCCATCCATCCCCTACTATCTTTCTCCATCCATCCATCCATCCATCCATCCATCCATCCATCCATCCATCCATCTACCTACCTATCTCCATCCATCTATTATCCATCCATCCATCTCTCTCTCTCTTCCTCCCCCTTCCTCTATCCATCAATCCATCCATCCATCGATATCCATCCATCTATTATCCATCCATCACTCTCCATCCACCCACCCACCCACCCATCCACCTACCTATCTCCATTCATCTTTTATCCATCCATCCATCCATCCATCCATCCATCCATCCATCCCTGTCTGTCTGTCTGTCTGTCTGTCTGTCTGTCTGTCTGTCTGTCTGTCTATCTATCTATCTATCTATCTATCTATCTATCTATCTATCTATCTATCTATCTATCTATCTATCACATCTCTCTCTCCCTCCCTACTATCTTTCTCCATCCATCTTTTATCTATCCATCACTCTCTCCATCCATCCATCCATCCATCCATCCATCCATCCCCTACTATCTTTCTCCATCCATCCATCCATCCATCCATCCATCCATCCATCCACCTACCTACCTATCTCCATCCATCTATTATCCATCCATCCATCTCTCTCTCTCTTCCTCCCCCTTCCTCTATCCATCAATCCATCCACCCATCTATATCCATCCATCTATTATCCATCCATCACTCTCCATCCACCCACCCACCCACCCACCCACCTACCTATCTCCATTCATCTTTTATCCATCCATCCATCCATCCATCCATCCCTGTCTGTCTGTCTGTCTGTCTGTCTGTCTGTCTGTCTGTCTGTCTGTCTGTCTGTCTATCTATCTATCTATCTATCTATCTATCTATCTATCTATCTATCACATCTCTCTCTCCCTCCCTACTATCTTTCTCCATCCATCTTTTATCTATCCATCACTCTCTCCATCCATCCATCCATCCATCCATCCATCCATCCATCCCCTACTATCTTTCTCCATCCATCCATCCATCCATCCATCCACCTACCTACCTATCTCCATCCATCTATTATCCATCCATCCATCTCTCTCTTCCTCCCCCTTCCTCTATCCATCAATCCATCCATCCATCTATATCCATCCATCTATTATCCATCCATCACTCTCCATCCACCCACCCACCCACCCACCCACCCACCTACCTATCTCCATTCATCTTTTATCCATCCATCCATCCATTCATCTATCCATCCATCCATCCCTGTCTCTGTCTGTCTGTCTGTCTGTCTGCCTGCCTGCCTGCCTGCCTGCCTGCCTGCCTGCCTGCCTGCCTGCCTGCCTGCCTGCCTTTCTATCTATCTATCTATCTATCTATCTATCTATCTATCTATCTATCTATCTATCTATCTATCTATCTATCTATCTATCTATCTATCACATCTCTCTCTCCCTTCCTACTATCTTTCTCCATCCATCTTTTATCCATCCATCACTCTCTCCATCCACCCACCCACCTACCCACCCACCCAACTACCTACCTATCTCCATTCATCTTTTATCCATCCATCCATCCATCCATCCATCCATCCATCCATCCATCTATCCACCTACCTACCTATCTCCATCCATCTATTATCCATCCATCCATCTCTCTCTCTCTTCCTCCCCCTTCCTCTATCCATCAATCCATCCATCCATCTATATCCATCCATCTATTATCCATCCATCACTCTCCATCCACCCACCCACCCACCCACCCACCCACCTACCTATCTCCATTCATCTTTTATCCATCCATCCATCCATCCATCCATCCATCCATCCATCCATCCATCCATCCATGTCTGTCTGTCTGTCTGTCTGTCTGTCTATCATCTATCTATCTATCTATCTATCTATCTATCTATCTATCTATCTATCTATCTATCTATCTATCTATCTATCACATCTTTCTCTTCCTTCCTCCCTCCCTACTATCTTTCTCCATCCATCTTTTATCTATCCATCCATCCACCTACCTACCTATCTCCATTCATCTATTATCCACCCATCCATCTCTCTCTCTTTCCCCCCGCCTCCCTATCTGTCTGTCTGTCTGTCTGTCTGTCTATCTATCTATCTATCTATCTATCTATCTATCTATCTATCTATCTATCTATCTATCTATCTATCTATCTATCTATCTATCTATCTATCTATCTATCTATCTATCTATCTATCTATCTATCTATCTCATCTCTCCCTCCCTCCCTACTATCTTTCTCCATCCATCTTTTATCCATCCATCGCTCTCTCCATCCATTCTAAAATTGACATTTCTCACTCAGTTCATTCACCCCCTTCCTTCCTTCATTTTTTTTTTTTTTTATAAATACGGCTCGGATGAAAAAAAAACTTACCCGTATAGGCCGGTCGGGATCACAACTGCACAACGATTGCAAAGAAATTCGGAAGGGTTGCCACCGAGGACTGAGGTTATTCTTCACCACCTGGTACACAAAACAGATGAACGGGGTCGGAAGGGACCTCGGAGCTCATCTAGTCCAACCCCACCCACCCACCCACCCAAAACACCGGTGGGGAATTTTCCAAAAACCCTGAGAAATTGTCGTGGTTTTTTTTATTCGCCCTTAAACCTTATAGCACCTGTCCCTTCGGCTGCCTTGTCTTTCGATCAGCTTAGCTTCACGGACTTCTCGGGGGTGGCCCTTAAAATCGCCATGTTTCCCACGGCAAAATCTGAAAAGGGGCCTTGCCTAAGCAAGGCTGTTTTGCTCTGATGATGAGAAGGGGGTGGGCGTCTCTGCCTTTTATTATCTCTTTGCCGTTCTGGCTCGCTTCGCTTGAGGTTCGTTTTTGGTTTGAACGTTTTTTATTGAGTTGTAAAGTACTAGCTGGCGACCCGGGCTACGCTACGCAGTTATGTGATCGGGGCTTGATAAAGCGACACTTACAGCTTGAAAATTAATAAGGAGTTATGATCGGCCTCGCCTCTCCCCTTCTCTCCCTCAGGCTGGCCCCACAGAGGCCTCTCCTATCTTATCCCCTTCTCTCCCTCAGGCTGGCCCCATGGATCCTCTCCTATCTTATCCCCTTCTCTCCCTCAGGCTGGCCCCATGGATTCTCTCCAATCTTATCCCCTTCTCTCCCTCAGGCTACCCCCATTGATCCTCAGGGTTGCCCCACAGAAGCCTCTCCTATCTTATCCCCTTCTCTCCCTCAGGCTGGCCCCATTGATCCTCTCCTATCTTATCCTCTTTTCTCCCTCAGGCTGGCCCCATTGATCCTCACCTATTTTATCCCCTTTTCTCCCTCAGGCTGGCCCCATTGATCCTCACCTATCTTATGCCCTTTTCTCCCTCAGGCTGGTCCCATTTATTCTCTCCTATCTTATCCCCTTCTCTCCCTCAAGCTTGCCCCATTGATCATCTCCTATCTTATCCCCTTCTCCCCCTCAGGTTGGCCTCATTGATCATCTCCTATCCACTTCTCTCCCTCAGGCTGGCCCCACAGAGGCCTCTCCTATCTTATCCCCTTCTCTCCCTCAGGCTGGCCCCATTGATCCTCACCTATCTTATCCCCTTTTCTCCCTCAGGCTGGCCCCATTGATCCTCACCTATCTTATCCTCTTTTCTCCCTCAGGCTGGCCCCATTGATCCTCACCCATCTTATCCCCTTTTCTCCCTCAGGCTGGCCCCATTGATCCTCACCTATCTTATCCCCTTCTCCCCCTCAGGTTGACCTCATTGATCATCTCCTATCCACTTCTCTCCCTCAGGCTGGCCCCACAGAGGCCTCTCCTATCTTATCCTCTTTTCTCCCTCAGGCTGGCCCTATTGATCCTCACCTATCTTATGCCCTTTTCTCCCTCAGGCTGGTCCCATTTATTCTCTCCTATCTTATCCCCTTCTCTCCCTCAAGCTTGCCCCATTGATCATCTCCTATCTTATCCCCCTCTCTCCCTCAGTCTAACTCCTTATCATCAGAGCATTTTTCAGTTAATGGGAGGGAAAGTAGACTGTCTAAACTATACAATACAATACAATACAATACAATAGCAGAGTTGGAAGGGACCTTGTAGGTCTTCTAGTCCAACCCCCTGCATGGGCAGGAATCTTATACCATTTCAGACAAATGGCTGTCTAACATCTTTTTAAAGACTTCCAGGGTTGGGGCATTCACAACTGCTGGAGGCAAGCTGTTCCAGAGGTTAATTGTTCTTACTGTTAGGAAATTTCTCCTTAGTTCTAAGTTGCTTCTCTCCTTGGTTAGTTTCCACCCATTGCTCCTTGTCCTGCCCCCAGGTGTCTTGGAGAAAAGTTTGACTCCCTCTTCTTTGTGGCACCCTCTGAGATATCGGAACACTGCTATCATGTCTCCCCTGGTCCTTCTCTTCATCAAACTAGACATACCCAGTTCCTGCAGCCGTTCTTCATATGTCTTAGTCTCCAGTCCTCTAATCATCTTGGTTGCTCTTCTTTGCACTCTTTCCAGAGTCTCCACGTCTTTTCTACATCGTGGCGACCAAAACTGTATGCAGTATTCCAAGTGTGGCCTTACCAAGGCACTATACAGTGGCATTAACACTTCACGCGATCTAGATTCTATCCCTCTGTTGATGCAGCCTAGAACTGTGTTGGCTTTTTTGGCAGCTGCTGCACACTGCTGGCTCATATTTAAATGGTTGTCCACTAGGATTCCGAGATCCCTCTCACAGTTGCTACTATTGAGCAAGGTACCACCTATACTGTACTTGTGCATTTGGTTTTTCTTGCCTATATGTAGGACTTTACTTTTTTCACAATTGAATTTCATTTTATTAGACAGTGCCCAATGTTCAAGTTTGTCTAGATCCTTCTGTATCTTAAGCCTATCTTCTGGAGTGTTGGCTATTCCTGCCAGCTTGGTGTCGTCTGCGAATTTGATGAGTTCCCCATTTATCCCCTCATCCAAATCGTTGATGAAGATGTTAAAGAGTACTGGGCCTAAAACAGAGCCTTGGGGGACTCCACTGCATACTTCCTTCCATGTAGATGCAGTTCCATTGAGGACTACACGTTGAGTGCGGTTGGTCAGCCAGTTACGAATCCATTTGGTGGTGGTGCTGTCTAACCCACAATTTTCTACTTTATCTAATAGTAGGTTATGGTCTACTTTATCAAATGCCTTACTGAAGTCCAGGTAAATTATATCAACAGCATTCCTCTGGTCCACTGATTCCCAGCCCTCACGCCAGATGAGTCACACTCTGGCCATGCCCACGCCAGAGGAGGGTTGCTTTCGGTTTGGCCCGGATCGGGCGAACCAGTAGTAGCAGCGGCAGGATGGTCCACCCACCTGCCCGGACACTCCTGCACATCCGCGGAAGTGTTGTGTGCGTGCCTGAACCGGTAGTAAAAAAAATTGGCAACCCACCACTGGCCAACGCCCAAATGGCAGTTGGAACAGAGTTCTTTTGAGATAGGGAGGGAGAGTAGAACGTCTAAGCATCAGAGCGTCTTAATAATAAGATCAGAAATACTAATGATCCGGTGGTTGTTTTGAAAAATCCTTTCTTAGCGAGCACCTAGAAGCCAAGAGGAACATACGTGCCAAATTTCGAGGTTGTAGGGTTTACGGTTTTGGCGATTTCGTGATGATAGATAGATAGACCTCCTCCCTCCCCTCTCTATCTATCTCTATCTCTATCTCTCTATCCCCATCAATCCATCCATCCGTTTGTTGTCTAACATCTACCTACATACCTACCTAACTTATACCTTGTACCAATGTATCAATGTATCTCTCTCTCTCTCTCTCTCTCTCTCTCTCTCTCTCTCTCTCTCTCTCTCTCTCTCTCTCAATTTATTGGCTGCCCATCTTACCTCAGGATAACTCTGGGCGGCTTACAATCACGAAAGATATAAAAATCATAAAAAATTCAGTTTACTTTATTTACTTTATTTTCTTTTTAAAAATTTATTGGCCGGCCCTCTCGTTTCGAAACAACGCTGGGCGTCTTGCTGCGTGGAAAGCCTTAAAATCACAAAAGGCGAATATATTTCTAAAACATTCATGAGATCCCACGGATTTATTCAGCTAGCCGGTTAACCGATCGGCCTACTCAGCGGTTTGCAAAGTGTTTCCTTGCTCCTCTATGTTCCAGCCTGATTTAATTTTTTATATTTACATTTCCCCCCCCCCCTTTTTTTTAAAAAACAATAATTGTAATATCCTCACCTCTGTCCTCCACACCAAATTCTCCGACTCACCAACGGTAACTTTATATATTTCCAGGAAAGGATCGGATTTGCTGAAGAAATCCTGAGGAAAAAAAGGGGAGCAATTTGCTGAAGAAATCCTGAGGGAAAAAAGGGGAGCAATTTGCTGAAGAAATCCTGAGGGAAAAAAGGGGAGCAATTTGCTGAGGAAATCCTGAGGGAAAAAAGGGGAGCAATTTTTCAAAGAATAAATGGCAAAGCGGCCATTTTGTGCCAAATCACAACAGCTGGTTATGTTACACACCAGGTGTTCTCACATGACTCACCAGAGGTCCTTTAAGGTCCTCTAACACACCCTTGCCACCTTTCTAAAGGCGGTCCTCGATTTACGACCACAATGGGACCCCCATTTCTGTCGCTCAGCGAGACATTTAAATCAGCTTTGCTCCATTTAGCTAACTTTCTTGCTTTACGGTTGTGAAGTGCACAACCACTGCAGTCGTGAAGTTAGTCACACCGTTGTTAAGCGAATCCGTCTTCCCCATCGACTTTGCTCATTGGAAGGTCGCAAAAGGGGATCAGGTGACCCCCTCCGGGACATAGCGACTGTCATAAATACAAGTCAGTTGCCAAGCGGCTGAATTTTGATCCCATGATCGTGGGGAATGTTGCAACGGTTGTTAAGTGTGCCGAATAGCCATAAGTCGCTTTTCTGGTCTGTCATAACTTCGAACGGTCACTAAATGAATAAGTCAAGGACTGCCTGTAGATCCCCAGTGTAGGAATAAACCTTAAAGTCTTCTACAGCTCGCCTGCTGTTAAAGAATACAGCTAGTCCTCGGTTTACAACAGTTCATTTAGTGACGGTTTGAATTTACAACAGCACAGTGGAAATAACCAAATTTGGATGCTTGGCCACTGATTCCTATTTATGACAATTTGCAGTGTCCCGTGATCCCCTTTTGCGACCTTCTGGCCAGCCAAGTACATGGGGAAGCCCCATTCGCTTAACGACCGTGAGACTCGCATCCTAGAAGAAAGGTCTTAAAATGGTGCCGCATTTGCTGAACAAATGTCTCACATAGCGACAGAAAATCTGGGCTCCATGGTGGTCGTACGTCGAGGACTGCTCGCATTTTATTCATTCCTTATTCCGTCCTTCTCCGAACTCAGGTTTAAGGTAGGTAAACATTTCCCCCCAAAATAAGACCTCCCTGGATAATAAGCCCAATTAGGCATTTAAGCGCATGGGCTCAAATAAGCCCTCCCCAAAGATATTGCAACACAGAAGCAGCGATGAGGTGACCATGCTCGCCGCCTGCACCTCAAAAATAATAAGACTTCCCCGAAAATAAGGCCAAGCGCTTATTTTGGGGGGCCCTCAAAAGAAAATAAGATCCTGTCTTATTAACCAGGAGGAGAATGGATACCGCATTTCCCCAAAAATAAGACCCTGTCTCATTAATCAAGAGGAAAATAGATACCGTGTTACCTGAAAATAAGACCCTGCCTTATTAACTATGAGGGGAATGGATACCGTGTTTCCCCAAAAATAAGACCCTGTGTTATTAACCATGAGGTGAATGGATACCGCATTTCCCCAAAAATAAAACCCTGTGTTATTAACCATGAGGGGAATGGATACCGTGTTTCTCTGAAAATAAGACCCTGTCTTATTAACCATGAGGGGAATGGATACCGTGTTTCCCCAAAAATAAGACCCTGCGTTATTAACCATGAGGTGAATGGATACCGCATTTTCCTGAAAATAAGTCCCTGTGTTATTAACCATGAGGGGAATGGATGCCGTGTTTTCCCAAAAATAAGACCCTGTGTTATTAACCATGAGGGGAATGGACACCGCATTTTCCCGAAAATAAAACCCTGTGTTATTAACCATGAGGGGAATGGATACCACATTTTCCCGAAAATAAGACCCTGTCTTATTTTCATGGATACATGCTAGCCATTCTCCTGTTTTTTTGGGAAGACTGCCGAGGATTCTCAGGGATGGGAAAGAGAGGGAGGGAACGGAAAGTCAAATGCACGCAGGGCTGGAACACAATTTTCACCCAGCGGTGCACAAAGAATTGCATTTGCAAAGTCCTGCGGAGCGCAGGTTTTCTCCAAATGAGCTCAGCCCCTCTGGGAAATCCGCAGGAAAACAGGCTGGCCAAATTAACTGGGGCATCCAGAAACTGACGCAGCTGCATCGCACCAGCAGCTCTCACAACCTTGCGAAACGGGGGAAAGATGGCGGGGAGGCAGGCACACAACGGCGGCGCCGACCTCAAAAGCGAGGGAAGATGGACAGCCTCTTCCCGACGGCGAGAAGCTGCGCCTGCCGACACCTCACCCACAATCCTGTTTAAGGGGATCAAAACCGTGCAGCGTTACTCCCCCCCACACACACACACCTGGACCCCTTTAAGAGGGGTTGGACTTCAACTCCCAGCATCCCCCAGCCTTGACTGAGGAATTCTGGGAGTTGAAGTCCACCCATCAAATGGTCCAAGTTGAAAAACACTGAGCTGGAATGGTTCTAAGCACGGACAATGTTTTAGCAAGATGGTGTAACGATTTGAAGACAGGTGGACTTCAACTCCCAGAATCCCCCAGCCTTGACTGAGGAATTCTGGGAGTCGAAGTCCACCCCTTGAAAAACAGCCAAGGTTGAGAAAGATTGCTCTAAAAGGCAACTGACCATTTTGGGGAAATCTAACAAAGCAGATCCATTTGTGAAAAACCCAATCGTTCCAAAGGATGTCCAGTTTGATGAAAAGAAGGACCAGGGGAGACATGATAGCAGTCTTCCAATATCTATGGAGCTGCCACAAGGAAGAGGGAGTCAAACTATTCTCCAAAGCACCAAAAAATCAAGACGAGACAAGACACAATGGATGGAAACTAACCAAGGAGAGATGCAACCTAGGAGAAATTCCCTGACAGTGAGAATAATTCACCATTGGAACTCCTTGCCTCCAGAAGTTGTGGATGCTATATCATGGGCGATTGTTAAGAAGAGACTGGACATCCATTGGTCTGAAATGATATATGTTCTTGTGAACAGAGGGGTGGACTAGAAGACCTCTGAGGTTTCCTTCCAATGCTGTTTACTTCTCACTTTATTCTTCCTCATTTAAAAAAAAAATCATTAATCCATGACATGATAGCAGACTTCCAATATTTGGGGGGCTGCCCCAAAGAAGAGGAGGGAGGTCAACTAATTTTCCAAAGCCCCAGAAGGCAGGAGAAGAAGCAACGGATGGAAACTCACCAAGGAGAGAAGCCACCTGGGATTAAGGAGAAGCTTCCTAACAGGGAGGACAATGAACCAGTGGAACAGCTTGCCACTAGACGTTTTGGGTGCTCCATCACTGTACGATGATGTTTTTAAGGGGGGCGTTTCATCAGGTACGCCTGATGCGCCAATTGCGCCCCTTACTGGACCGGGCTGCCCTTCGCACAGTCACTCAAGCTCTCGTGACGTCCCGACTTGACTACTGTAATGCTCTCTACATGGGGCTTCCCTTGAGGTGCACTCGAAAGCTACAGTTAGTCCAGAATGCAGCTGCGCGGGTGATTACGGGAGCCACTAGATGCTCCCATATAACACCGATCCTGCGCGAGTTGCACTGGCTTCCTGTGGCCTTTCGGGTGCGCTTCAAGGTTCTGACGACCATCTTTAAAGCGCTCCATGGCTCGGGGCCTAGTTATATGCGAGACCGCCTCCTGCCCCATACATCCCTTCGGCCGATCCGCTCCCACAGAGAGGGTCTTCTCAGGGTGCCGTCAGCCGGGCAATGCCGACTGGCGACACCCAGGGGAAGAGCCTTCTCTGTGGCGGGCCCTGCCCTTTGGAACGAACTCCCTCCTGAACTTCGTACCATCACCGACCTCCGCCTCTTCCGCCAGTGTCTGAAGACACATCTTTTCCAGCAAGCCGGCCTAGCCTAACCTCCTGTGGGGACTATTTTAGAGAGTTTTAAATTGGGGATTTTAAAATTGGTTTTAGCATAGGACTAGAATAATTTAATATGTTTTTAAATTATGTATTTATTCTTTTGTATGTTTTTAAATTCCTGTGCGCCGCCCTGGGTCCTCGGTGGAGAAGGGCGGGACATAAATATGATTAAAATAAAATAAAATAAAATAAATTAAGAAGAGATCTGTTTGCCACAGTGTGTAGGGCCTCCTGCTTGAGCAGGGGGTTGGACTAGAAGACCTCCGAGGTCCCATCCAACTCTTTTCTCCTCTTAACTTGCCATTGTAGTCCTCCTGATTCGAAAAAAGCAATAATTCATGAAGTTAAAATGCCCCCAATTTCTAGCTTGCACGGATCTCTTCCCACCCCAACCGTCCTGTGACAGGAGCTGAGACGCCGCGCTTGTCGATCCGAGAGGTTCGAATCCCTCGTATAGGTCTCCGGCGTGAGCCAGGGGGTTGGACTAGATGACCTCCAAGGCCCCTTCCAACTCTTGTTCCAGTTAACGTCCCAACCTCGACGTTCTTTTTCTAGAATCTACTTTCGGGGGGGGGGCGGGGGTGTTTTCCCTTACCTTGTCATCCAATTCTTGACCGCAGAATTCCAGTTGTACAAATTCATTGGTTCGGGAGACCTCTTCCGCTTCGATCTGCCAATAAAAACGAGCCCCCCACCCCCAAAAAAAGTTCATTTCAAGAAAAACGTCCGATAACCCGCCTAACCATTTTCTTACAACCCCGGGAGTGGAATTGGCAGCGGGATTTCTGCTAGGGGGTTGTTAAGTGAGTCACGCACAGAATGCGCGACCCGTTTTGCCACGGGGGTGAAGCCAATCGTCGCCGTTGTTAAGTGAATCGCCTGGCCGTTAAGCGAGACCCGCCTCCCCCCTCGCGGACTTGGTTCGTCAGAAGCCGCCAAATGGCGATCCCATAACACTGCAACCGTCGTAAGTCCATGCCCGTTGCCAAGTAACTAATCAAGGAGAGAAGCAACTTAGAACTGAGGAGAAATTTCCTGACAGTTAGAACAATTAGCCAGGGGAACAGCTGGCCACCAGAAGTTGTGAATGTTGGATAGCCATTTGTCTGAAATGGGATAGGGTTTCCTGCCTAGGCAGGGAGTTGGACTAGATGACCTCCAAGGTCCCTTCCAACTCTGTTATTGTATTTTATTCGAACGTTGATCATGGGATCACGGGAAGTGTTGCAACGGTCGTATGTATGAGGACCGATTGCCAGCCTCTTTGGTCCAATTCCGTGGTCACTTTGAATCAGGGGTGGGTTTCGCATAATTTTACCGCCGGTGTGCCGCGCACCGAATCTGTGCCCTACTGAGCATGTGCTTTGCTCGGGCGCGCAGCTTGTCCGAATGCGCACGGCTTAGAAAACAAGACTAAAGAGGACAGCGTAGCGCCGAGGCGGTTGGGCGGCCCGCAGAGCGCTACTACCGGTTTCCTCAAACCTAATCCGAAGCGGCTGAATACCACTACTGCTTTGAATGGTTGGGAAATGAAGGTTGTCCGTTGAAGATTGTCGGCTAATCTGGGTTTGAGAACCAGTGTTACAACTCTGGTCCCGTAACCAGTGTTAGGAAATAAATGCGGAATAGTGTAATACACCGGACAGTAAAGAGATACGTTGCTTTAACCGCACACAAACTCTAAAACAGTGACAGAAAGAAAATACATAGTCTTTACTTTGTAGCAACTAAAATACTTCTTCCGACCAGTGAGACTAACTTCTCAAAACAATAACAGTCCTTCACCAAAACACAGGGTTATCTTACAGTGATGCAAAAACAAATCCTCCTCCTTCTTCAATATATTCAGCTTCAGCTCCTCAGACGGCAAACAGTAAGAACAGGAAATCAAAAGGAAACGAAAAGGGGAATGGACTGTGTTTCTGAGCTTGCTTATATGGTAGAGCTGAGAAGCACAGCGAATTAGAATTCAACACAGTTCTTAAAGCTACATAACTCCTTAAGAACATAGGCTCCTATATATTGTCAACCCAACGTAAGGCTGAATATCCTAACAAAGATTGCTTGCATTCTCGTTAATTCTTCTCCGTGACCTTTGATTTTTTTTAATAAACGTAATACATTCTCAGATCTTATGGCCTATTTGAACGAGGCGCCCCACTTCTCTCCCATGCTATATTTGAAATCGGGGTGTGTGTTTATTTATTTATTTATTTTATTTTATTTAGATTTATACCCTGCACCTTCTCCAAAAGGACCCAGGGCGGCGCACAGGAAATTTAAAACACAACAAATATTACAAAATACAAAATTTAAAAACATATTAAATTCTAACCCTGTGCTAAAATCGACTAAAACCCCCCAAATTAAAACTATCTAAGAGCAGTCACAACGGGAGGTTACGCTAGGCCGGCTCGATGGAAAAGGTGTGTCTTCAGACACTGGCGGAAGAGGCAGAGGTCTGAGATGGTACGTAGTTCAGGGGGTAAGTCGTTCCAGAGGGTAGGGCCCACCACAGAGAAGGCCCTTCCCCTGGGTGTCGCCAACCGGCATTGCCCAGCTGACGGCACTCTGAGAAGGCCCTCTCTGTGGGAGCGGATCAGACAAAGGGATGTATGAGGCAGGAGACGGTCTCACATATAACTAGGTCCCGAGCCATGGAGCGCTTTAAAGATGGTCGTCAAAACCTTGAAGCGCACCCGAAAGGCCACAGGTAGCCAGAGCAGCTCGCGCAGTAGCGGTGTTATATGGGAGCATCTAGAGGCTCCCGTAATCACCTGCGCGGCCGCATTCTGGACTAGCTGTAGCTTTCGAGTGCACCTCAAGGGGAGCCCCATGTAGAGAGCATTACAGTAGTCAAGTCGGGACATCACGAATGCTTGAGTGACTGTGCGAAGGGCAGCCCGGTCCAGTAAGGGGCGCAATTGGCGCAATTGGCGCATCAGGCGTACCTGATGGAACGCCCCCCTGGCCACGGCTGCCACATGGTCCTCCATGGACAGCCGGGAATCCAGGAGGACACCCAAATTGCGTGCCCTCTCCACGTGTGTGAGGGAGGGCTTCCATTCCCGCACGCCAGGGGTTGACAGTCCTTCGATGGGAAGAGTCTAGCTCAGTAGTTCGTAACCTTTTTGAAAGGATCGCCCCCCTCCCTTGAGCCATTGAGGAAGTTATCATCGCCCCCTCCCTCCCTCAACATAACCGCTCAATCAGAACACAGGGAAATAATTCTTCGATTTATGCCCTCCTTTTTTTTTTCTTTCAAATTGTCATCAGGACATATCGATGTAAAGAATGGATTTCAAGTCTTTCTCCTGTATCTCAACGGTGTGAAAAATTCTGATGCCACCCATCGCGTTACTCCCAAACTTCGCGATGTCTGTATCACAGCGAAGGCAAGGACCCTTAAACGCAAGGACCACTGAAAACAAAATTCAATTGCAAGAAAATGAAACGCCCCCCCACCAAAAAAACACCAGTAACATTTAATGATTTCATGACAAGTGAATTTTAAGACGCAAAAAGGAATATAAAAAGGCCCTAAGAACAGGAACCGCAACGCAGGAACTAAGAATCGCGCGCCGGAAACTCCGAAACTAAATTAAGATTCGTCTGCCCCATACATCCCTTCGACCGATCCGCTCCCACAGAGAGGGCCTTCTCAGGGTGCCGTCGGCTGGGCAATGCCGGTTGGCGACACCCAGGGGAAGGGCCTTCTCTGTGGCGGGCCCTACCCTCTGGAACGACTTGCCCCCCCGAACTGCGCACCATCTCAGACCTCCGCCTCTTCCGCCAGCGTCTTAAAACACACCTTTTCCAACAAGCCGGCCTAGCATAACCTCCTGTTTTGACTGTTTTTAGATAAATTTTAATTAGGGGGATTTTATACTATTTTAGCACAGGGCATGGATTTAATAGCTTTATAAAATTTGTATTTTTGTTATATTTGTATTGTTTTAAATTTCCTGTGTGCCACCCTGGGTCCAGTGGCAAATGAGCTTCAACATTAGTAAGTGCAGAGTGATGCACGTTGGGGCAAAAACCCCCAACTATATCTATAAACTGATGGGGTCTGAACTCCTTGCAACTAACCAGGAAAGGGACCTTGGTGTCCTGGTGGGCAGCTCAATGAAGGTGTCAACCCAGTGTGCCGCAGCAGTGAAAAAAGCAAACTCATTGCTAGGGATCCTTAGGAAGGGTATAGAAAATAAGTCAGCCAGTGTCATTTTGCCTCTTTATCAATCTATGGTGAGGCCCCATCTGGAGTATTGTGTCCAGTTCTGGTCCCCATACCTTCAGAAGGAGATTATGGAAATGGAAAAGGGGCAGAGGAGGGCAACCAGAAGGATTAAGAGGGTTGGAACCCCTTCCTTACCATATTTTATATTTATATTTTATATTTTTATATTTATTTAAATTTATATCCCGCCCTTCTCCACAGAGGACCCAGGGCGGCGCACAGGAAATTTAAAACATACAAAATACAATAAATATAATTTAAAAAACTATTAAATAAACCTATCCTGCGCTAAAACCAAATTTTAAAAACCCAGTTTAAAACTATCTAAAAGTCCCCATGGGAGGTTAGGCTAGGCCGGCTTGTTGAAACAAATATGTCTTAAGACATTGGCGGAAGAGGCGGAGGTCGGTGATGGTACGTAATTCAGGGGGTAGGTCATTCCAGAGGGCTGGCCCCGCCACCATCTGAGGCTGCAACGGCTGGGCCTCTTCACTCTAGAACGACGGCGCCTGAGAGGTGACCTGATTGAAGTCTATAAAATCATGCACGGTGTGGACAAAGTAGAAGAGGAAATAGCTGTTTTCCCTATCGCACAACACTAGAACGAGGGGGCACTCCATGAAACTTATGATAGCTAGACCTCAAACAAATAAGAGGAAGTCCTTTTCCACCCAGAGGATCCCTGGTCTATGGAACTCCCTGCCAGAAGAAGTGGTGACAGCTGTCAGCCTCGACACCTTTAAGGAAGGATGAGAGGAGTTCATGGAGAACAAGGGTATCCATGGCTATCATGATGGATGCCTAAGGACACCCTCCGGGTTGGAGAGATGGGCAGGATATCTCTCAAGGCCATTTGCAGGGAATCACAAGCAGGTGAAGACATCTGCTTGGGAAGACCCTGAAGCAAATGGGGAGCCACTGTGGGAGACAGAATGCTGGACTGGATGGGCTGCGGCCTGTTCCAGCAAGGCTATTCTTATTTTCTTATGTTCTTATTCCCATACGTAGGGCGTTCTGTCCTGAAGCTAGCTGGAGGAACATTTTAAAACACAGTTCGATCCTCTAATCGCGAGCGATCGGATGTTTTTGTATGACGGATCTACGGCGGTTCGCTATACGAAAAAAAGGCTCAAAAGTCTCCCCAAAACTTCTCGCTCTGTTGCCCCCCTATCACCCCCCCTTCCATTCCTTCGCCCCCCCTGAAAAACGAAATCGCCTCCTTGGGCAAAGATATCGCCCGGGTTAAGAACCACTGATCTAGCTCAAAACCCTATTTTTCCTGCGACGCAGGCTGTGGTGCAGATAAAACACTGTTAGGATAATTATCCTGATGTTGAGTTGACCATATATATAAGCCAGGATTCTTATAAGGTAGATATAACTTGAAGGACTATGTGGAATCTGATTGGCTGTGCTTCCCAGCTCAATCATAAAAGGCAGCTGGAAACACAGTTCATTCCCTTTTTGCCTTTCCTTTGCTTCCTGATTGCCACTGAGGAAGAAGCTGAACACGAAGACCGAAGAAGTATCATTCTTTTGAATTACTGTGATAACTGTGGTTTTGGTGAAGGACTGTTTATTGTTAGAGGAGTTAGTATCACTGTTTGGAAGAAGCATTTTGGTTGTTACATCAAGAGTAAAGGCTATTTATTTTTTCTACTATCAGTGTTTGAGAGTTTTTGGGTGGTTTAAGCAACGTATCTCTTGCTATCCGGTGTATTGCACTATTCCGCCTGTTAATTTTTCCAACGGGGGTGTTTTTTTTTACCCCTAACGAATACAACAGAGGGAGGGAATGCAAGCCACCTCCAGAAAGGCAGGTTGTAAACATTTGCACAGTGACGAGAAGGATCTGCGCTCGTCCATTTCCAAAAGCCGGAATAGAGACAACTCTTTGTAAGTAAGCCAAGCTGCGCCCCGGGGGCAAAGAAAGCTAAACGTTGATGACCGGAGGACGGCCCTGGTGGGGGCCAAGGTCAGCTTCACCTAGCTGTTATGGGACATGTGGTCCCAAGGCAATCTCGGCTTTCGATTGAACTAAATTTTCGCCCAAGGTTTCTAGACCACATGACCCCCCCCCCAGATTGCGCTGGTTCCATCACTCCTACAATTCCCCGCTTTAGGCCGTGCCCCCGATCTCCCCCCCCCTCCTCTGAATTATCCTGGGTTTCCTCTTGGCCTTCCCTAAAATTAAGACGATTTCCCATTTCTCTTCTCGCCTACCCCCCCTTCCCCAGGGTACATCTACCGTGATGGTTGAATTCTCCAAAGTCTCTCCGTTGGGCAGCAGCAGCTCCTTGGTGACCTTGGTTTGGGAGACAATCTGGAGATGAAAAGAGAGAATGAATGTTTGGATGAATTAATGGATGGATGGATGATTAGAAAGAGAGGAAAACGGTGACAGACAGACAGACAGACAGACAGACAGACAGACAGACAGACAGACAGACAGACAGACAGAGATAGAATAAAGAGAGAGAGAGAGAGAGAGATAGATAGATAGATAGAGAGAGAGAAAAAGACAGAGAGAGAGAGATAGAGATAGAGAGATAGCTAGATAGATACATAGATAGATACATAGATAGAATAAAGATAGATAATATGGATAGATAGATAGATAGATAGAGAGAGAGAGAGAGAGAATAAAGATAGATAATATGGATAGAGAGATAGAGAGATAGAGAGATAGATAGAGATAGAGATAGATAGATAGATAGATAGATAGATAGATAGATAGATAGATAGATAGATAGATAGATAGATAGATAGATAGATAGAATAAAGATAGATAATATGGATGGATAGATAGATAGATAGATAGATAGATAGATAGATAGATAGATAGATAGATAGATACATAGATACATAGATAGATAGATACATAGATACATAGATAAACAGACAGACAGACAGATAGATAGATATAGATAGATGATAGATAATATAGAAATACGGTAGATAGATAAACAGAATAAAGATAGATAGATAGATAGATAGATAGATAGATAGATAGATAGATAGATAGATAGATAGATAGAATAAAGATAGATAATATGGATAGATAGATAGATATAGATAGATAGATGTAGATAAAATGATAGATTATAGAATGATTGATATATAGATAATCAATAATTGATAGATGGATGATACTGTACATAAGTGGATGATAGATAGAAAGATTACATAAATAGATGTTAGAGAGAGAGAGAGAGAGAGAGAGAGAGAGAGATAGTAGATGGATAGACAAATAAATAGATGATAGGTAGGTAGAAAGATATAGATATATAATAGATTGATAAGATAGATACATGATAAATAGTAAGATAGATAATACATAAATAGAGGATAGATAAAGATAGATATAGATATAGATAGATAGAAAGATAGATAGATAATACACTAATAGGTAGACAGACGAACTGATAGACAGACACATAGGTAGGGAGAGAGAGAGAGAGAGAGATGGCTAGAGAGAAAGAGAAAGAGAGAAAGAGAGGTGGGGGGGTTAGAAGGATGAACCGACAGAGACAGACGGAGAGACCATCCCAGGCAGATTCCCCTCCTACCTGCCCCAGAGAGCATTCGATGGTGCCCACCAGCGTGCCAGATTCACAGCCCAGGTCGGGATCGCTTTCTCCGTCGGCATCAAAGACCTTGAATTTCAAATTTTGCATCTCCTCAAAGAAGTAGTCCAGGGCAAAGACGTGGGCGAAGACCGGGTTCCGGGAGCCATGCAGGATATCCGAACGCCCCACCTGGGAATGGAAAGGAGAGGTGGGTGCCAGTAAGTCCAGAGAGAGAGAGAGAGAGAGAGAGAGAGAGAGAGAGAGAGAGAGAGAGAGAGAGAGAGAGAGAGAGAGAGAGAGAGAGAGAGAGAGAGAGAGAGAGAGAGAGAGAGAGATGATAGATAATATGGATAGATAAGAACATAAGAACATAAGAATAGCCTTGCTGGAACAGGCCACAGCCCATCCAGTCCAGCCTTCTGTCTCCCACAGTGGCTCCCCATTTGCTTCAGGGTCTTCCCAAGCAGATGCCTTCACCTGCTTAGGATTCCCTGCAAATGGCATTGAGAGATATCCTGCCTATCTCTCCAACCCGGAGGGTGTCCTTAGGCATCCATCATGATAGCCATGGATACCCTTGTTCTCCATGAACTCCTCTCATCCTTCCTTAAAGGTGTCGAGGCTGACAGCTGTCACCACTTCTTCTGGCAGAGAGTTCCATAGACCAGTGATCCTCTGGGTGAAAAAGTACTTCCTCTTATTTGTTTGAGGTCTAGCTTCCAAAAGTTTCATGGAGTGCCCCCTAGTTCTAGTGTTGTGCGATAGATAGATAGATAGATAGATAGATAGATAGATAGATAGATAGATAGATAGATAGATAGAAAATAAAAGAGATAGAGAGATAGAGAGATGATAGATAATATGATAGATAATATGGATAGATAGATAGAGAGAGCGATAGAGAGATATAATAAGAATAGATAATATGGATGGATGGATGGATGGATGGATGGATGGATGGATGGATGGATGGATGGATGGATGGATGGATAGATAGATAGATAGATAGATAGATAGATAGATAGATAGATAGATAGATAGATGATAGATAATATTATAAATAATATGGAGAGAGAGAAAATAAAAATAGATATGGATATATAGATAGTTAGATAGATAGAGAGAGATGATAGATAATATGGATAGATAGAAAATAAAAGAGATAGACAGAGAGATGATAGATAATATAATAGATAATATGGATAGATAGATAGAGGGAGAGAGAGAGATGATAGATAATATAGATAGATTATATATATATAGATAGATAGATAGATAGATAGATAGATAGAGAGAGAGAGAGAGAGAGAGAGAGAGAGAGAGAGAGAGAGAGAGAGAGAGAGAGACAGAGAGAGATACTTAACGCCGTATACCTCGTTCCACTGTCCATCGCTGAGCAGCTGGATAACCAGACATGGATCAGGTTTAATGTTGGCTTCTTTCTCCGGCAGGTTCCAGCAGGAGACTCGCAGTTCGACCCGGGACGCCCCCAAAGCCACCGGCTGGGAATCGGCACCTTCCGACATGACGGAACCTTAAAAGAAGAGAAAAAAAAAATAGGAGAAAAAGAGATGGAGGGATGGGGGAGTGAGGAGGATCCCCCCCCCATGGGGAAACGGAAGGGCAAAGAGAAGGGAGGAGGCCTGCTGGCTGTGGCTGATGGGGAGTGTGATCCGGCAGGTTTAGAAGGGGCCTGCTTGGGAACCAGAAAATCCACCCGTTTTAAGATGGCTGCCTGGGAGATTTGGGGAGTTCAAATCCAGCCATGTTTTCACTGCATTAAAGGGAAAGCAAAGTGCTTAATTGCTGGCTCAAAAATGTTCCTCAAAACCACCTATAAACGCCGCGAAAAACAGCCTTAAAACATCCCAGAAAACGTCCCCCAAACAGCCTTTAAAACGGCCTGAAAACGGCTTAAAAAACAGGCCAGCTGGTCTTTGTTTTCCAGCCCTCCGGCATTTGCGTGCGCACATTTCAGTTTAGGGGCTTGCTGCCGAAAAGATTTGCCATTAGATGATGATCTTTTGCACTAGATAGAGGGTGAGTCAGGACTCTAGAGGAGTGAATCGAGATGGCCTTTTGCCACTGGGGATTGGGTTAATCTAGATCAGGGGTCTCAAACTCAATTTAGCTGGGGACCGCTGGAGGCAGAGGCTGGGCCGCATAAGGGATTCCACCGAGGTCCACTCCCCCTGCGGGCTGCACTCATATTATACTTTCATATCACGGTGGGGGCCACTAGATACCGTCCTGCGGGCCGCAATTGGCTCGCGGGCCGCAAGAATGAGACTTCTGGTCTAGATGTTCTCTGTGGTACCTTTCAATCTATGGGCTTTTAAATTTAAATTTATTTTAAGCAGGGTATTGATTTAATTTAGTTATTATTTAGTAATATTTTGTATTTATGTATATTTAGTTTAAATCTCTGTTCGCCGCCCCGAGTCCCTTTGTGGTGAGATGGGTGCGGGTTACAAATGTGAATAATAATAATAATAATAATGATAATGATAATGATAATGATGATGATGATGATGATGATGATGATGATGATGATGATGATAATAATAATAATAATAATAATAATAATAATAATAATAATAATAATAATAATAATAATAATAATAATCTGTGGTGTGTCCCCCCCTACGCATCGATAATTTTTTGCTGTGGCTTTGTTTTTACATCGGTCTAGATTCCATCGGGTATTTCTTTTTAAAGACCGTGCGTTCCGTGGTATAGATTTGATTTTGATTAAAGCTATTCTTCCCGTTGAGAATCCGGACTCTTCCTGCCCCTCCGATCCGTGGGGCTCCATAGCAACATCTGGACTGGGTGTCGTCGCCCGAAGAGTTCCAATAAGCCGCTGCCTTCCCTGCCGCCCGGAGATGGAGTTTTGTAATCCTCCAAAGATCGCACAGCCGGCCTTTTTAACTTGAAAGGAGCTCCAGTGGAAAACTACCGCTTTAATCTGCTCCTTATGGGTGTTTTTATCGTGTTTTTTTTAATCATGCTTTTTTTTTTGCAAGGCCGTGCTGTTAGGTGCGAGGGGGAAAAAATCTATTTTCTTTAAATTAAATTGCATTTTTGCCCTCCAGCTTCTCCGACATCCAAGAAGCATTCCTGCCTAGCATTCGGGTTGGTGAAATTCAGAGCGGGGGTGAAAATACCCCTGGAATGCACACCCTTTTTTGCACACTCCCGCGAGAAAAACACAGCTATACAGTTGGAAAATCTCTATACATCAAAATGTAACAAGAGTTTGTTCAAAACCGCTAATCTCCAAAAGTCCTGCGCCAATCGCTTCCAAATTTTCACCCAACGTTCCTTTGAAATATGGCACCAATGATATATATATATCTATAGATTGTGTAGATGTCACACCTGTGCCAGGTACACGCAACGGAAATGTAAAAAATTGTAAAAAAAGGTAGGTAGATGGATACAGAGAGAGCAGTGGGCCACAGGTATTATGTCATCCTTTATGACATAAAATACTCTGAGGGAGAAATACAGTAGGTAGGTAGGTAAGTAGGTAGGTAGGTAGGTAAGTAGGTAGATAGGTAGAGGGATAGAGAGGGAGAGGGAGAAATACAGTAGGTAGGTAGGTAGGTAAGTAGGTAGGGAGGGAGAGGGATAGAGAGGGAGAGGGAGAAATACAATAGGTAGGTAAGTAGGTAGGTAGGTAGGTAGAGGGATAGAGAGGGAGAGGGAGAAATACAATAGGTAGGTAAGTAGGTAGGTAAGTAGGTAGGTAGAGGGATAGAGAAAGAGGAAGAAATACAGGAGGTAGGTAGGTAGGTAAGTAGGTAGGTAGGTAGGTAGGTAGGTAGAGGGATAGAGACGGAGAGGGAGAAATACAGTAGGTAGGTAGGTAGGTAGAGGGATAGAGACGGAGAAATATGGTAGGTATGTAGGTAGGTAGAGGGATAGAGAGAGAGAGGGAGAAATACAGGAGGTAGGTAGGTAAGTAGGTAGGTAGGTAGGTAGAGGGATAGAGACGGAGAGGGAGAAATACAGTAGATAGGTAGGTAGGTAGGTAGGTAGGTAGAGGTATAGAGAGGGAGAAATACAGTTGATAGGTAGGCAGAGGGATAGAGAGAGAGGGAGAAATACAATAGGTAGGTAAGTAGGTAGGTAGGTAGAGGGATAGAGAGAGAGGGGGGAGAAATACAGTAGGTAGGTAGGTAGGTAGAGGGATAGAGAGAGAGGGAGAAATACAATAGGTAGGTAGGTAGAGGGATAGAAAGAGAGGGAGAAATACAGTAGGTAGGTAGGTAGAGGGATAGAGAGAGAGGGAGAAATACAGTAGGTAGGTAGGTAGAGGGATAGAGAGAGAGGGAGAAATACAGTAGGTAGGTAGGTAGAGGTATAGAGAGGGAGAAATACAGTTGATAGGTAGGCAGAGGGATAGAGAGAGAGGGAGAAATACAATAGGTAGGTAAGTAGGTAGGTAGAGGGATAGAGAGAGAGGGGGGAGAAATACAGTAGGTAGGTAGGTAGGTAGAGGGATAGAGAGAGAGGGAGAAATACAATAGGTAGGTAGGTAGAGGGATAGAAAGAGAGGGAGAAATACAGTAGGTAGGTAGGTAGAGGGATAGAGAGAGAGGGAGAAATACAGTAGGTAGGTAGGCAGAGGGATAGAGAGAGAGGGAGAAATACAGTAGGTAGGTAAGTAGGTTACGGCTAGTACAGTTATACGAAAACAAAGTTCAAGTAAAATATACTCGCTTAGGTTTTCGGTTTTTCAAAATAAGTCAATTTTGTTTTATTATTATTATGTTTTTGCAATTCACTGAGTGTCACACACCACCATCTGTGCGTTTGGGGGAGATATAAAATAGAACAGCAGAGTTGGAAGGGACCTTGGAGGTCTTCTAGTCCAACCCCCTGCCTAGGCAGGAAACCCTACCTCACTTCAGACAAATGGTTATCCAACATCTGGCCATAGGGGGCGAACATCTTGCCCCTGTGGATGGGGCGCGCAATTTGGGTGTCCTCCTGGATGCCCGGCTGTCCATGGAAGATCAAGTGACAGCCGTGGCTAGGAGGGCGTTTTACCAGGTTCGCCTGGTTCGCCAGTTGCGCCCCCTATTGGATCGGGATGCCCTTTGCACAGTCACTCATGCTCTCGTGACATCCCGACTGGACTATTGTAACTCTCTCTACATGGGGCTCCCCTTGAGGTGCACCCGAAGACTTCAGCTGGTCCAGAATGCAGCCGCGCGAGCAATAATGGGGACCGCAAGGTACGCCCATGTAACACCGCTCTTGCGCGAGCTGCACTGGCTGCCTGTCGTCTTTCGGGTGCGCTTCAAGGTGTTGGTTGTCATCTTTAAAACGCTCCATGGCTCGGGACCTAGCTATCTGCGGGATCGGATCCTGCCCCATACATCCTCACGGCCGATCCGCTCCCACAGAGAGGGCACTTCTCCGGGTGCCGTCCACTAGACTGTGTCAGCGGGCGACGCCCAGGGGAAGGGCCTTCTCTGTGGCGGGCCCAGCCCTTTGGAACGACCTTCCCCCCGACATTAGAACAACTACGGACCTCCGCTCCTTCCGTCGAAAACTGAAAACACACTTTTTCTGTCTGGCCGGCCTTGGTTAGTCTCTACCACTGGGGTGTTTAAGGAATTTAGTTTTAATGGGGGTTTTAGCGCAGGGACGATCAATTTAATCTGCTTTTATTTATTGTATTTATTGTTTGTATATATTTTTATATGTTTTAATTTCCCTGTGCACCGCTCCGAGTCCCCTTGGGGAGAGGACGCGGTATACAAAATTAAATATTATTATTATTATATTATAACATCTTCTTACAAACTTCCCAGTTTTTATCTTGGGGTATCTTCTGAATACAGTTAAAAACAACAACAAAAATAATAATTCAGATTATAGCCAAGGGAGGAAATTTCCACAGCATGCTTACGACGGCCATTTTGACTTTTTCGACACCCTGGACCAATTTCCTAAGGCTGGCCTGCAGCCTTCAAGAATGTCATACTTGGGCGTTAATTAAGATAACTAATAACAATCTTCTTAATATCCTTCTGTCTAACTAGCTTTGAAGGCAGGGGTAGTCCTTGACTTACGACCGCAACGGAATCCCAGAATTTATGTTGCGAAGCGAGGCGTTTGAGAAGTGAGCTTTGCCCTGGGTTTTGCGACCTTTCTGGCCACTGTTGTTAAGTGAATCACGACAGTGGTTCAGTTAGTAACACGGTTGTTCAGTGAATCGGACTTCCCCGTGAACTTCAGAAGGTTGCAAAGAGAGAGAGAGAGAGATTGTGTGACCGTCATAAATGTGAGTCAGTTGCCAAGCCTTTTAATTGTGATCATGTGACCATGGCCGTAAGGGTGAGAAACGGTCATAAGTCACTTTCTTCCGTGACGTTGTAACTTTAAACCGTCGCTAAACGAGCTGTTGTAAGTCGAGGACTAATTCGTCATTCAGTTCAGGGACTCCTTTTCTGTCCTCGATTCACAACGGCAGTGAAAAGAGTGACTTACGACCGTTTCCCACACTTACGACCGTCGCTGCCGCCCCACAGTCATGCGATCAAAATTCATACGCTGGGCGACTGACTCGTATTTATGACGGTCGCAGAGTCCCCAGGGGTCATCGGATCCCCCCCTTTTGCGACTTTCCGAAGAGCAAAGTCGACGGGGAAACCAGATTCACTGAACAACGCCGTTCCTCGCTTAACCAATGGCAGGTGTTCGCTTAACAACCGTTGGAAGAAAGGGTGAAGTTCACTTAACCATCGTCTTGCTTAGCAACAGGGTTTGGGGGTTCAATTCTAGTCGAAAGTTGAGGACTAACTGTATTTATTGGGGGGACCCTTGTCCCCCAATCCTGTTCTGTCAGCATCACACAAACCCAGACCAGGATGATATTTTTAAGAAACGATGCAGGACATCCGGGAGGCTCCCTGTCGAATCTCTGTTTGACTCCTCGGTCGGATTTTAGTCTCTGTTCAGTCAGCACTGCGGGGCGCATGTTGCGAGTTTTTTGGGGAGTGTGTTATTACACCCACCATGGAGAAGAGGGTGTTCTCCATGCAGGGTGCCACCCAGAGGTGGTATTCAGCCGGTTCAGATCGGTTCGGACCGGGAGGTCCGGTCCAGTACGGACGTACCAGTGGCAGCTGGGAGCAGCAACCACCGTACTTGAATGCCAGCCACGTTCCTTACCTCTTTTTGAGGGAAACGAGCCAATTGCTATCTGCGGGATCGGATCCTGCCTCATACATCCTCACGGCCGATTCGCTCCCACAGAGAGGGACTTCTCCGGGTGCCGTCCACTAGACTGTGTCAGCGGGCGACGCCCAGGGGAAGGGCTCTCTCTGTGGCGGGCCCGGCCCTCTGGAACAACCTTCCCCCCGATATTAGAACGACTACGGACCTCCGCTCCTTCCGTCTGAAATTAAAAACACACTTTTTCCGCTTGGCCGGCCTAGGCTAGTCTCTCTTTCTATGGGGTTTTAAACTTATTTATAGTTGCTGGGTATTTTAGTTTAACGGGTTTTAGCACAGGAATAGATTTAATCTGTTTTTATATTATGTATTTATATTTGTATATTTATTGTTTTTACTTTCCCTGTGCACCGCCCCGAGTCCCTGTGGGGAGAGGGAGCGGTTCTACAAATTAAATTTGAATTGAATTGAATTGAATACGCGCGCAGCGTACGGCGCCTGCACGACCTCGCCAAGCAGCTGGGTCATCGCAGGGCAGTCGCGGCCCCGAAGCGGAAGTACGGTCCTGTCTCAGTGTATCAGTTTACTGATCGGTTCGCCCGAACTGATACAGCGGATTGCGAGTGGGCCAGCTCACGCGCCCCGGCTCCCACATGTCCTCAATGTAGCTCAGCTCATTTTTGACACCGCGCATACGCACCGCACACGCACGCTCACTGTAGCGAACCAGAGGTAAACCTGAGGGACTCCCACCGCCGGGCCCCTGCGCTCCTCCAGTGAACGGCACTGAAAGGAAAACCTCGCAGAGCGAGGACTACGGTGCTTCGTTTACTTCTGATTTACTTTTTAGTTCGGGGCGGGGGGGAGGTCAGTAAAGTGGTATTGGCCTCTCAGCTGGACTCACAAACACACACACACACACACACACACACACAAAAATCGTGGGTGTTCTCCTCCCCCCCGCAAATCCTCCCCCCCCCTTTTCTTATGACAAAGGCAGAGCTTGAAGCATGAAGGAAAACCCCCAGTTTTTCCAACTCTCCGTGGCTTCCTCTCCCCTCCTACTACTTCGGAGTCGGTCCAAAAAGTCAAAATGGCGGCCGAACCCACCCTGGCAAGCGCCCTCCCCCTCCCTCTCAGAAACCCAACCCAGCTTTGATGTGCTGTCGATGGGCCGGCCTTCCCAGAGACAACTAGAGCTTCTACAAATGCATTTGATCTCCATCCCGATGCGCTGAGTCGGCGCTTCGAGAGAGCCGTGCTGGAGCAGGCCCAGAGTAAATTTACTCCAGCGTCCTATTTCCAGCGCCGAGGCGGCCACGCGGCTCATAAATCAGAGATGAGGGAGGCTAGCTTGCTTTTCCGTCGCTGTTTCTCGCATTCTCCCACCGACCCACCGCCGGCTTGCTGGTGTCTCGAGATATACCGAGTTTTCCCGAAAATAAGACAGCGCTCGGCCTTATTTTCAGGGAGTTCTTATTATTTTTTGAGAGGCAGGAAGCCTTTTAACCTCGGCCCGCCGCCCGCCGATCAGCTGATCCAGAGAGGGCCGGAAATCTTAACTGGGTTATGACGGACCAAGTTACATCCCTGGAAATCTTCACTATGTTAAGTGATCATGTTACACCCCTGGAAATCTTAACTGGGTTAAGACTGACCATGTTACATCCCTGAAAATCTTAACCAGGTTCCGATTGACTATTTTACATCCCTGGAAATCTTAACAGGGGTCAGACTGACCATGTTATATCCCTCCAAATCTCAACTGGGTTAAGACTGACCAGGTTACATCCCTGGAAATCTTAACTGGGTTAAGACTGACCAGGTTATATCCCTCAAAATCTCAACTGGGTTCCGAGAAGTTCGGTTTCGGTTTCTGGCCCACTCTTGCCAGCCCTCGCGTCGCTGGGCCTGCCGCTCTTTTTTGCGGCCGCCACTAAGTGAAGGGGTGTGGTTACATCCCTGGAAATCAGGGTCAGACTGACCATGTTACATCCCTCAAAATCTCAAGTGACCATGTTACATCCCTCAAAATCTCAATCTTAAGACTGACCATGTTACATCCCTGGAAATCTTAACCGTGTTCTGATTGCTTATTTTACATCCCTCAAAATCTCAACTGGGTTAAGACTGACCACGTTACATCCCTGGAAATCTTAACTGGGTTAAGACAGACCATGTTACATCCCTGGAAATCTTAACTGGGTTCCGATTGACTATTTTACGCCCCTGGAAATCTGAACTGAGGTTAGACTGACCATGTTACATCCCTCAAAATCTCCACTGGGTTAAGACTGACCATGTTACATCCCTGAAAATCTTAACCGGGTTCTGATTGCTTATTTTACATCCCTGGAAATCTTAACTGGGTTAAGACTGACCATGTTCCATCCCTCAAAATCTCCACTGGGTTAAGACTGACCATGTTACATCCCTGGAAATCTTAGCTGGGGTCAGACTGACCATGTTACATCCCTGGAAATCTTAACTGGGTTAAGACAGACCATGTTACATCCCTGGAAATCTGAACTGGGTTAAGACTGACCGTGTTACATCCCTGGAAATCTGAACTGGGTTAAGACAGACCACAGTCACTCATGCCCTCGTGACATCCCGACTGGACTATTGCAATTCTCTCTACATGGGGCTCCCCTTGAGGTGCACCCAAAGACTTCAGCTTGTCCAGAATGCAGCCGCGCGAGCAATTATGGGTACCTCGAGGTTCACCCATGTAACACCGCTCTTGCGCGAGCTGCATTGGCTGCCTGTCGCCTTTCGGGTGCGCTTCAAGGTGTTAGTTATCATCTTTAAAGAGCTCCATGTCACGGGACCTAGTTATCTGCGGGATCGGATTCTGCCCCATACATCCCTGCGGCCGATTCGCTCCCACAGAGAGGGACTTCTCCGGGTGCCGTCCACTAGGCTATGCCAGCGGGCGACGCCCAGGGAAAGGGCCTTCTCTGTGGCGGGCCCGACCCTCTGGAACGATCTTCCCCCCGAAATTAGAACAACCATGGACCTCCGCTCCTTCCGCCAAAAACTGAAAACGCACTTCTTCCGCTTGGCCGGCCTAGGTTAGTCTTCCATTTTTTAATTGGGTTTAGGAGATTGTAGTGTAATTTTAGTTATAGTGGGTTTTAGCGTAGGGATAATTTTGTTTAATTCTATTTTATCTATTTATGTATTTTATATCGTATTTTTAATTTCCCTGTGCGCCGCTCCGAGTCCCTTTGGGGAGAGGAGGCAGTCTACAAATAAAAATTATTATTATTATTATTATTATGTTACATTCCTCAAATTCTCAACTGGGTTAAGACTGACCATGTTACATCCCTGAAAATCTTAACCGGGTTCCGATTGACTATTTTTTTTACATCTCTGGAAATCTTAACCAGGTTCAGAAGGCGCATTTTTAGGTCCCTTGAAATCTTCACCGGCTCTCGGCCAGATTGGAAAGCACATCTTTAAACAATGTTTAATTTTAATTATTATTATTATTTTTGCCGCTGCGGGAATATCCTGGATTTGACCTGACTCACATCCCCCGTGGCAGCCGACCCGCCCCCCCACTCCAAATCCCCCCCCTGTAATAAATCAAAAGTTGGGCAGCTGACTCAGCACCCTGCCGGCTGGCAAAATGCACGTGCCAATTGGGAAATGCCAGCTGGACTCCCACGCTGTTCCCGTCCCGTGGCCGGAGCGAATGGGAAGGGTGGCCAGGGCAGAAACGCCAGAAAACCCGTGGCTGGCTAGGAAAACCGTTCCCACGGCCATCGGTCGGTGCCCGGTTCGGGGAGGCTGCCCCTTCCAAACCCCTGTACCCACCCCGAACCTCTGGCTGGAGTTGGCATGGGTGGGAATGCCATGCTGGGTTTATCCTTCCAAAGGGTTGGATCGCCAGTTCCCTCTTTCCTTTCCTTCCCTTTTTCTATCTTTCTTTCCTCTTTTCGTCTTTCGTCTTTTGTCTTTTCCTTTCTTCTTTTCCATTTTCCCTCCCTTCTTTCCTTCCCTTTCCTTGGGTCTATTTTGCTTTCCTCTTTTCCTTTCTTCTTTCCTCTTTTCCTTTCTTCTTTTCCATTTTCCCTCCCTTCTTCCCTTCCCTTTCCTTGGGTCTATTTGCCTTTCCTCTTTTCCTTTCCTTTCATCTTTTCCTTTCTTCTTTTCCATTTTCCTTTCCTTCTCTTCCTTCCTTCCTTTGCAGCCTCCCCCACTTTCCTCTCTCTCTCCCTCTCCCTCTCTCGTCTTCCTTTGTTCCTTTCTTTTCCTTTCTTTCCTTCCCTTTTTCCATCTTCCTTTCCTCTTTTCTGTTTTCCTTTCTTTTCCATTTTTCTTTCCTTCTCTTCCTTCCTTCCTTTGCACCCTCCCCCACTTTCCTCTCTCTCTCCCTCCCTCTCTCTCTCGTCTTCCTTTGTTCCTTTCTGTTCCTTTCTTTCCTTCTTTCCTTCCCTTTTTCCATCTTCCTTTCCTCTTTTCTGTTTTCCTTTCTTCTTTTCCATTTTCCTTTCCTCTTTTCCTTTCCTTTCCTCTTTTCCTTTCTTCTTTTCCATCTTCCTTTCCTAAACAAACTTAACAAACCGTTGTAAGTCAAGGACTTATCTGTATAGTTAAACACTCCTCTCCAGGACCGGGCATTTTGAGATGGAGGTCTCTAGATAATTACCGTATTTTTCGGAGTATAAGACGCACCTTTACAATACAATACAATACAATAGCAGAGTTGGAAGGGACCTTGTAGGTCTTCTAGTCCAACCCCCTGCATGGGCAGGAATCTTATACCATTTCAGACAAATGGCTGTCTAACATCTTTTTAAAGACTTCCAGGGTTGGGGCATTCACAACTGCTGGAGGCAAGCTGTTCCAGAGGTTAATTGTTCTTACTGTTAGGAAATTTCTCCTTAGTTCTAAGTTGCTTCTCTCCTTGGTTAGTTTCCAACCCATTGCTCCTTGTCCTGCCCCCAGGTGCCTTGGAGAAAAGTTTGACTCCCTCTTCTTTGTGGCACCCTCTGAGATATCGGAACACTGCTATCATGTCTCCCCTGGTCCTTCTCTTCATCAAACTAGACATACCCAGCTCCTGCAGCCGTTCTTCATATGTCTTAGTCTCCAGTCCTCTAATCATCTTGGTTGCTCTTCTTTGCACTCTTTCCAGAGTCTCCACGTCTTTTCTACATCGTGGCGACCAAAACTGTATGCAGTATTCCAAGTGTGGCCTTACCAAGGCACTATACAGTGGCATTAACACTTCACGTGATCTAGATTCTATCCCTCTGTTGATGCAGCCTAGAACTGTGTTGGCTTTTTTGGCAGCTGCTGCACACTGCTGGCTCATATTTAAATGGTTGTCCACTAGGATTCCAAGATCCCTCTCACAGTTGCTACTATTGAGCAAGGTACCACCTATACTGTACTTGTGCATTTGGTTTTTCTTGCCTATATGTAGGACCTTACTTTTTTCACAATTGAATTTCATTTTATTAGACAGTGCCCAATGTTCAAGTTTGTCTAGATCCTTCTGTATCTTAAGCCTATCTTCTGGAGTGTTGGCTATTCCTGCCAGCTTGGTGTCGTCTGCAAATTTGATGAGTTTTTTCCCTCTAAAAAGAGGCTGACAATCTGGGTGCGTCTTATACATCGAATAAGAGCATTTTTGTGCCTCCTGAAACACCCCCCCCCTTCACCAAAATGGCCACGCGCATACCCTTATGGAGGCTTCCAGAGAGCTCCTGGGGGCTGGGGAGGGCAGAAATGAGCAAAAAAAGGGCATTTTGCCCCCCCCCCCCAGCCCCCAGCAGCACTCTATAAGCCTCCATAAGGCTATGCATGCCATTTTTTGACCAAAAAATGGTCCGTTTTCACGAAGAAACCAGGCCGTTTTTCTTTGTTTTGCCCCCCCCCCCCCCGGAGCACTCTGCAAGCCCCCCACCAAGGCTATTCATGCCTTTTATTTGAAAAAAAAACGGGCCCATTTTGGCAAAAAACGGGCCGTTTGGGGGAGGTTTGCAAAGTGCAAAAATGTTTTTTTTCCCTTTTGGAAAGCTGTTTAGTTCGAGTGATTGATGAGAATTACGTTGGTCAAGTCCTGTGCCTGCAGAAACCAAGATTTGTTCCAAAGGTGGTCAGTGATTTCCTCCTCCAGCACATGGGTAAATACACCTGGAAACATCTACCTATTCTCTCTCTCTCTACCTATCTACTGTATTTCTCTCTATATATATATTTTTCTCTCTCTATCCCTCTACCTACCTACCTACCTACTCTCTCTCTACCTACCTATCTACTGTATTTCTCTCTCTCTCTATTTCTCTCTCTATTTTTCTCTCTCTATCCCTCTACCTACCTATCTACCTACCTACACACTCTCTCTCCCTACTTAGCTACTGTATTTCTCTCTCTCCCCCTCTATCTACCGATCTAGCTACTCTCTCTCTCTCCCCCAACCTATCTACTGTATTTCTCTCTCTCTCTCTCTATTTCTCTCTCTCTATCCCTCTACCTACTTATCTATCTACACACACTCTCTCTCCCTACTTACCTACCTACTGTATTTCTCTCTCTCTCTCTCTCTCTCTCCCTTTATCTACCTACCTAACTACACACTGTCTCCCTACCTACCTACCTACTGTATTTCTCTCTCTCTCCCTATCCCTTTATCTACCTACCTACCTACCTACCTACCTACCTACCTACCTACTCTCTCTCTCTCTCCCTACCTATCTACTACATTTCTCTCTCTCTATTTCTCTCTATTCCTCTACCTACCTACCTATCTACACTCTCTCTCTCTCCCTACCTACCTACTGTATTTCTCTCTTTCTCTCTCTCTCCCTCTCTCTCCCTCCCTCCCTTCCTCTACCTACCTACCTAACTACTCTCGCTCTCCCTCCCTCCCTACTGTATTTCTCTCTCTTTCTCTCCCTCTATCCCTTATCTACCTACCTACTTTTTAAAAAAAAAGCCTTTTCAAAACCTGGGTGCGTCTTATACTCCGAAAAATATGGTAATACCTCAATAAAAATAATTGTATCTGGGAGCCATGACATTCCATATTTTTCTTGGTTGTGTGGGAAAGAAAACTTCACAACTTTCTCCCATCAATTCACCACAACAAAGGGTTCCACGGAGCCGCAAAGCTCACAAACACATGCACACCCAGACCGCACAACTATTATTTTAACAAAGTCTCTCTCTTTTTCCTCTCCCCTTCTTGACTTGCAAATCTTTAATTGCTGTACTGTATATTAAATTCAGGGAGCCGAGGACAAATCTGGAACATTGCAGGCAGTGCCATGAATCAACAATCAGCTTCTCAAGATCACACCACACACAATGTGTCGGTCACACACACACACGCACAGAGAGAGAGACAGAGAGAGCCACACAGAGACACAGAGAGAGAGAGACAGAGAGATGGGGAGAGAGAGAGAGAGAGAGAGAAAGACAGGGAGAGCGAGTGAGAGAGAGAAAAGAGAGACAAAGAGTGAGAGAGAGAGACAAAGAGAGAGAAAGAGAGGGAGAGAGAAAGAGAGAGAGACAGAGAGGGAGAAAGAGAGACAGAGAGAGAGAGACAGAGAGAGAGAGACAGAGAGATGGGGAGAAAGAAAGAGAGAGAAAGACAGGGAGAGCGAGAGAGAGAAAAGAGAGACAAAGTGAGTGAGAGAGTGAGAGAGAGAGACAAAGAGAGACAAAGAGAGGGAGAGAGAAAGACAGAGAGACAGAGAGGGAGAGAGGGGGGGACAGAGAGACAGAGAGACAGAGACAGACAGAGAGACGGGGAGAGAGAGAGAAAAACAGAGAGAGACAGGGAGAGAGAGAGAGAGAAAGAGAGGGAGAGAGAGAGAGAGAGAGGGGGGGAGAGAGAAAAGAGAGGGAGAGAGAGGGAGAGAGAGACAGAAAGAGAGAAAAGAGAAACAAAGAGCGGGGAGAGAGACAGAGACAGAGAGACAGAGAGAGAGAAAGACAGAGAGACAGAGAGAGACAGGAAGAGAGAGAGAGAGAGAGGGAGAGAGAAAGAAAGAGAGAGAGACAGGGAGAGAGAAACAAAGACAGAGAGAGACAGGGAGAGACAGAGAGAGAGAGAAAGAGAGGGAGAGAGAGAGAAAGGCAGAGAGAGAGTGAGTGAGAGAGAAAGAGAGGGGGGGAGAGAGAGAAAGACAGAGCGAGAGGGGGGGAGAAAGAGAGGGGGAGAAAGAGAGAGAGAAAGAAAGACAGAGAGAGACAGGGAGAGAGAGAAAGAGAGGGAGAGAAAGACAGAGAGACAGAGAAAGAGAGAGGGATGGAAGGAGCGAGAAACAGAGAGGGGGGGAGAGAAAATAAGGTAGCAAAATTGTGTTGTGTTGCCACTAAAAAAACAAAACCCACACAGTAGGAAACTCCCCCCCAAATAAGCAAAAAATAAGCAAGATTTGCTCATTTGATTATCGCGGCGCCCAAAAGATATATATGTGCGTGTAACACAACAGCGCCAAGGGGCCCAAATGGTGTGGCCGTTGTCACACAGCACACAACGGGCCAACGCTCGCCTATTGTTTTTTTTTAAGCCACGAAGCTGCGCCACAAAGTTGTTCGCATGGGAAACAAGCCCGGAAAACCCCAAAAAACCAGCAGCTCACAAGCTCGTGCAGAGTGCAATGGCACCCTGGCTCCTTGTCCACTTGGCTGGGGTCAAGCAGGCCGGAAACCAACCACACCCCTGGTTGCAAATATATATATATATATATATATATATATATGTTTTCTGAGGTTTTCTCAGGTGTTTGTATGTAGGTCTTTGGTTGTTTGGGTTTTCTCCCACGTAGAATTGGAAGTATCTTCACAACGTTTCGATGAAGTCTCATTCATCATCTTCAGGCTGGTGCTTCCAGCTTGGTGCTTCCTTGCTCCTGGAAGCACCAAGCTGGAAGCACCAAGCTGGAAGCACCAGCCTGAAGATGATGAATGAGACTTCATCGAAACATCGTGAAGATACTTCCAATTCTACGCGGGAGAAAAACCGAACAACCAAAGACCCACATAAATATATATGTATGTGATGAGCCGAAAGGCAGGAAATGAAACAGTATGCCTCCTCCCTTAATTGGGGCCTATTAACAGGATGTTGTGGAAACAATTACATATATATATGCCAGGTAGAGGCAGATGTAGGGTCTCCTGCTTGGACAAGGGGGTTGGATTAGATGACCTGCAAGGTCCCTTCCAACTCTGTTAATGAGAAAAGAAGGAGGAGGAGGAGGAGGAGAAGGAGAAGGAGGAGGTGATGTAGGGTCTCCTGGTTGGGCAGGGGGTTGGACTAGATGACCTGCAAGGTCCCTTCCAACTCTGTTAATGAGAAAAGAAGGAGAAGGAGAAGGAGAAGATGATGTAGGGTATCCTGGTTGGGCAGGAGGTTGGACTAGATGATCTGCAAGGTCCCTTCCAACTCTGTTGAGAAGGAGAAGGAGAAGGAGAAGGAGAAGGAGAAGGAGAAGGAGAAGAAGGAGGAGAAGGAGAAGATGATGTAGGGTCTCCTGGTTGGGCAGGAGGTTGGACTAGATGATCTGCAAGGTCCCTTCCAGCTCTGTTAATGAGAAAAGAAGAAGAATAAGAAGGAGGAGGAGGAGGAGGAGGAGGAGGAGGAGGAGGAGGAGGAGGAGGAGGAGGAGGAGGAGAAGAAGAAGAAGAAGAAGAAGAAGAAGAAGAAGAAGAAGAAGAAGAAGAAGAAGAAGAAGAAGAAGAAGAAGAAGAAGAAGAAGAAGAAGAAGAAGAAGAAGAAGAAGGTGGTGATGTAGGGTCTCCTGGTTGGGCAGGGGGGTTGGACTAGATGACCCGCAAGGTCCCTTCCCACTCCGTTCATCTGTTCACACCTGCTAAATGCATCCAATCTAGCCGGAGAGAAGAGTGGAGCTTCCATGGACCAAGGCAATCTATCTGATATAAGCAGAGCCGGCCCAAAGGGTGGTGGGGGTGGTGGTAAAGTGGGGTGGGGGGGTATTTCTTTATTCTTAGGAGGACAAAAGAAATGGAGGGTCAATGAAGGAAGCCCCCCACCCCCCCCCCCAAAACAACCAGAAGAAAAACAGCAAAAAGTTCCCCACAAGTAACAAAAGTTGTGTAGCTGCTTAAAAAAAAACAACTTCACACCCATTGCATAACACAGTTATGCAACCTCCTTCTATGTAACCCAAAGGAGGGGAGGGGGTGGGGGGTGGGGGGGAAGGCCGCTCTATTGGCCTTCGCCGCAGCCTCTCGAGCCCCCTCCTCAGATAGACTGCTCCTGAATCGGGAAGCTCTATTTCATTTTTGGCCCAGTCCGATTCAACCGGGCAAAGGATTTCTCCCAAACCCCAAGGAAAGAGAGCCGCTTGGCTTGCTAGTGCCCCCACCTACCCACCCAACCCACCTACCCAGGGAAGAGAAGGCACATGGGTAAGGGAGTCCTCCCGCCGGGAGCAGGATGATGGGACACAGAGAGAGCTTTGGCCAAGATTCAAAGCAGCTTCCAAGGGAAGGGACACCCCACCCAGCTTCCAAGGGAAGGGACACCCCACCCACCCCCGCCAAAGTCCCTCAAAAGGGAAGCCAGGAATCCCCAGGGTTGGCTCCGGCTGGGGAGCATGGGGCTTGGGATCCCTCCCCTCCCTTCCCCAACAGGAAAGTACCCTGGAGGGAAAGGAGGTTGGGAGGCGCAGGAGGTCCGGTCCGGTCCGGCAGGAGGAAGTCCCGGGCCGGCTCCTGGAGTGGCAACGCTCCGCGCAGCGACCGGAGTCCCGAAGCGCGCAACGGCGGTCGTGGGAAGGCGACCCAACACGGGGACAAAGCGGGGCTGGGGTCTTGGCGGGCGGTGGAAGGGGCTTGAATGCCCTAAGATTGCCCCTCCCCGCCAGGAGGAGGAGGAGGAGGAGGAGGAGGGAGGGAGGGAGGGAAGCCCACCCACCCTGGGGACCACAAAGCCCATCTTCCACGCAACGGCGCTCGTGGGAAGGCGACCCAACACGGGGAAAAAGCGGGGCTGGGGTCTTGGCGGGCGGTGGAAGGGGCTTGAATGCCCTAAGATTGCCCCTCCCCGCCAGGAGGAGGAGGAGGAGGAGGAGAAGGGAGGGAGGGAAGCCCACCCACCCTGGGGACCACAAAGCCCATCTTCCACGCAACGGCGCTCGTGGGAAAGCGGCCAAACACGAGGAAAAAGCGGGGGTTTTCCCAAGCCGGGTTGGGTTGCCCTAAAATTGCCCCTCCCCGCCAGGAGGAGGAGGAGGAGGAAGAGGAGAAGGGAGGGCGCCCCATCCAACTTGAGGACCACCAAGCCCATCTCCCGCGCAAGGGCGGCGGTGGGAGAGCGGGCAAACTCGGAAAAGAGGGGAAACAGCCCCCTCCCCCGCCGCCATCGCAGGGCGACCCCTCCCCGGCAGGAGGAGGAGGAGGAGGAGGAGAAGGGAGGGAGGGAAGCCCATCCAACTTGGGGACCACAAAGCCCATCTTCCCAGCTCGGGGAAGCGGCCAATCTAGGAAAAGTGGGGACTCCCCCAGCCGGGCTGGGGGTCTTTGGGGGAGGTTGAGCGCCCTAAAATTGCCCACCGGACCCTCCCTGGCCCTCCCAGGAAGACCCCCCTCCCCGCCAGGAAGAGGGGGAGGAAGAGGAGGAGGAGGAGGAGGAGGAAGGAGGGAAGGAACCCCATCCAACCTGGGGACCGTGGGAAGGCGGCCAAACTCGGGAAAAGCGGGCATCTTCCCAAGTCGGGGTGGGGTCCAACTCAAGGACTACAAAGCCCATCTGCTGGCTTCTTGTTGAGCACCCTAAAAGGGCCCATCCCAGGGCAGCCCCCTCCTTGGGAGGAAGAAGAGGAGGAGGAAGAGGAGAAAGGAGACAGACCCCATCCGAGAATCTCCCCAATTCGGGGACCACAAAGCCCATCTTCCCCGCTCGGGAAAGCGGCCAAACTCGGGGAAAAGCGGGGACCCCCTCCCCAAGCTGGGTTGGGGGTCTCCATTAATTGAGGGAGGGAGTCTTTGAGCACCCTAAAACTGCCCCTCTCCCTCCACGCGAGAAAGAGGAGGAAGCCCCATTAGAGAAATCCCCTCAACTGGGGGACCACAAAGCCCATCTTCCGCGCTTGGGGGGGAAAAAGCGAGGACCCCCTCCCCAAGCTCGGTTGGGGGTCTCCATTAATTGAGGGAGGGGGTCTTTGAGCACCCTAAAACTGCCTCTCTCCCTCCACGCGAGGAAGAGGAGGAAGCCCCATTAGAGAAATCCCCTCAACTGGGGGACCACAAAGCCCATCTTCCGCGCTTGGGGGGGAAAAAGCGAGGACCCCCTCCCCAAGCTCGGTTGGGGGTCTCCATTAATTGAGGGAGGGAGTCTTTGAGCACCCTAAAACTGCCTCTCTCCCTCCCCGCGAGAAAGAGGAGGAAGCCCCATTAGAGAAATCCCCTCAACTGGGGGACCACAAAGCCCATCTTCCGCGCTTGGGGGGGAAAAAGCGAGGACCCCCTCCCCAAGCTCGGTTGGGGGTCTCCATTAATTGAGGGAGGGGGTCTTTGAGCACCCTAAAACTGCCTCTCTCCCTCCACGGGAGAAAGAAGAGGAAGCCCCATTAGAGAAATCCCCCCAACTGGGGGACCACAAAGCCCATCTTCCGCGCTTGGGGGGGGGGGGGAAAGCGAGGACCCCCTCCCCAAGCTCGGTTGGGGGTCTCCATTAATTGAGGGAGGGGGTCTTTGAGCGCCCTAAAACTGCCCCTCTCCCTCCACGCGAGGAAGAGGAGGAAGCCCCATTAGAGAGATCCCCCCCCAAGTGGGGGACCACAAAGCCCATCTTCCGCGCTTGGGGGGAAAAAAGCGAGGACCCCCTCCCCAAGCCGGGTTGGGGGGGGTCTCCATCAATTAAAGGAGGGGGGTGTCTTTAAGCGCCCTAAAACTGCCCCCCCTCCCTCCACGAGAGGAAGAGAAGAAAAGAAGGAGCTCCTTTAGAGGAAAGCCGCCTCCCCAACCGGGGGAGCTACAAAGCCCATCTGCCACAGCCGTACACCCCCCACCCACCCCCTTCCTCCAGGACGCAGCGGGCGGCCCCCGGGACACACCCCGGTGGGGCGCAGCGGCCCGCAAGGTGCGGTCCCCCTGCATCAGGACCAGCCTCAAGACTCACCTGGGGTTGGGGATGATGGGCTTGGCAGTGCCTCCTGGGCTTGGCTCGGGGGGGTTCCTCGAGGTCCGCTGCCCGGCGGGGAGAGACCCCCGCTCTCCCCTCCAAAGCCCAGCCCCGCACGGCCGCTCGGCCCGCGACCCCCGCTGGAGAGGCAGCTGCTGACTTCGCTTTCCCCAACCTTCTCCGCGCGTCTCTCTCTTTCTCTCTCTCTCCTACCCGGAGGATGCTGTGAGTAGGTTGGGGTCTCCAGCCTGTCCCACTAGCTCCCCTCCAGCCCCCTCCCCCTCCCTATGAGGCTCCTCCCCCTCGCCAGACTCCGCAGTGCACGGGGCGGGAGGGAGGAGGAGGGAAGGAGGGAGGGAAGGAGAGAGGGAGAGGGAAAGAGGAGGGAAGGAGGAGAGAGGGAGGGGGGATAATGAGGGAGGGAGGGAGGGAGGTCTCTGCCCCCCCTTCCTCCCCAATCGCGGAGAAGCCCCCCCTGCTCCCCCGCCAAGAATGGGTATCAAGGATGGGGACCTCCCCAGGTGGGGTCTCCACGACCCCCCAAACTCTGCGGTGGATTGATAGAGTAACTAAGATATGTTTTTCTGTTCAAGCTTCCTTCCTTCCTTCCTTCCTTCCTTCCTTCCTTCCTTCCTTCCTTCCTTCCTTCCTTCCTTCCTTCCTTCTCTCTCTCTCTTTCTTTCCTACCTATCTTTCTTCTTTTCCTTCATCCCTCCCTCCTTCCTTCATTCCTCTGTTCCTTTATTTCTCTCTTCTCTCCTTCTTTCCTCACCTCTTTCTCTCTCTCTCTCTTTCTTTCCTACCTACCTTTCTTCTTTTCCTTCATCCATCCTTCCTTCTTTCATTCCTCTGTTCCTTTCTCTCTTCTCTCCTTCTTTCTTCACCCCTTTCTCGCTCTCGCTCTCTTTCTTTCCTACCTACCTTTCTTCTTTTCCTTCATCCCTCCTTCCCTCCTTCCTTCATTCCTCTGTTCCTTTCTTTCTCTCTTCTCTCCTTCCTCCCTCCCCCGTTTCTCTCTCTCTCTCTCTTTCCTACCTACCTACTTACCTACCTTTTTCTTTTCCTCCCTTCCTCCTTCCTCTCTCTCCCTTTCATTCTTTCATTCCTTCCTTCCCTTCCTCTTCTGTTCCTTTATTTCCTCCCTTCTTTTCTCCCTCCCTCCCTTCTTTCCTCCCTTTCTTCCCTTCTTCCTTCTGTTCCTTTATTTTCTTTCCTTCCTTCCCTTCTTCCTTCCTTTCTTCCCCCTTTCTCCCCTTCTTCCTTCCGTTCCTTTCTTTCCATTCTTCCTTCCCTCCCTCCCTCCCTCTCTTCTTCCTTCCTCCATTGCTTTCATTCTTCCTTCCTTTTCTGTTCTTTTATTTCCTTCTTCCCTCCTTCCTTCTCCCTTCCTCCCTCTCTCTTTTAATTACTTCCTTGCTTGCTTCCTTCCCTTCTTCTTCTGTTCCTTTATTTCCTCCCTCCCTTCTTGCCTTCCTCTCTCCCTCCTTCTTCCTTCTCTTCTCTTTTCTCTTCTCTTCTCTTTCCTTCCTTCCTTCTCCTTTCTCTTCTCTTCTCTTTTCTCTTCTCTTCTCTTTCCTTCCTTCCTTCCTCTTCGGTTCCTTCATTTCCTCCCTCCCTTCTTTCCCTTCTTCCTTCCTTTTCGGTTCCTTCATTTCCTCCCTCCCTCCCTCCCTCCCTCTTCTCAATGCCCCACTTCTCCTAGGATGGAAGATTAGCTGTCCCCTCCGTCTCGGTTTCCTGATATCCCTGCGGATGGGAAGACGTCCGGACTTCAACTCCCAGAATCCCCCATGCCTGCATGGCTGGCTGGGGAATTCTGGGAGTTGAAGTCTGCGGGTTTAAAAACGGACATGGAAAAAAATAACAACACAATTCAATTGTGTTCAGCCACAATAGGAGAGCAAGTCGGGGCCCGTGGGTTAATTTCGGGATTGATGTTAATTCCGAGGATCTAAATCAGGGGGGCGGCAATCTTAAAGCACTCAAAGAGCCTCTACCTGTCCTAACTGAAAACCCTATCAACTGTGGAGCCAACTGTTGTCAGGGAGCTGCAGCAGAGGGATGAAAGAGCCACATGCGGCTCATAAGCCATATGCGGCTCTGGAGCCAAATGCGGCTCCCGAGCCCTGATCTAAATTATCTATTGTGTTAATTCCGTTCCTCTTAAACAGGTTGCGGTTTCAGAGCGGAATTTGACCAATTCCGAATGCATCCTCACCAGGGTAGAATTCCGAGGATCTAAATCAGGGGGGCGGCAATCTTAAAGCACTCAAAGAACCACGACGGTCTTCACCAGAAGTCTCTCCCCTCCCCCACCATTCAATTCTGGAGCTGACCGGAAGTCCGGGTCCCCCCCACCATAGAGTCTCCTTCTAGAGTGGCGTCCTTTTCCCTCTACCTGTCCTAACTGAAAACCCTATCAATTGTGGAGCCAACTGTTGACAGGGAGCCGCAGCAGAGGGATGAAAGAGCCGCATGCGGCTCATAAGCCATATGCGGCTCTGGAGCCGCATGCGGCTCCCAAGCCCTGATCTAAATTATCTATTGTGTTAATTCCGTTCCTCTTAAACAGGTTGCGGTTTCAGAGCGGAATTTGACCAATTCCGAACGCATCCTCACCAGGGTAGAATTCCGAGGATCTAAATCAGGGGGGCGGCAATCTTAAAGCACTCAAAGAGCCACAACGGTCTTCACCGGAAGCCTCCCCCCCCCCCCCACCGTTCAATTCTGGAGCTGACCAGAAGTCCAGGTCCCCCACCACCACCACCATAGAGTCTCCTTCTAGAGTGGCGTCCTTTTCCCTCTACCTGTCCTAACGGAAAACCCTATCAATTGTGGAGCCAACTGTTGACAGGGAGCCGCAGCAGAGGGATGAAAGAGCCACATGCGGCTCATAAGCCATATGCGGCTCTGGAGCCACATGCGGCTCCCGAGCCCTGATCTAAATTATCTATTGTGTTAATTCCGTTCCTCTTAAACAGGTTGTGGTTTCAGAGCGGAATTTGACCAATTCCGAACGCATCCTCACCAGGGTAGAATTCCGAGGATCTAAATCAGGGGGGTGGCAATCTTAAAGCACTCAAAGAGCCACGACGGTCTTCACCGGAAGCCTCCCCCCTCCCCCACCGTTCAATTCTGGAGCTGACCAGAAGTCCAGGTCCCCCACCACCACCACCATAGAGTCTCCTTCTAGAGTGGCGTCCTTTTCCCTCTACCTGTCCTAACGGAAAACCCTATCAATTGTGGAGCCAACTGTTGATAGGGAGCTGCAGCAGAGGGATGAAAGAGCCACATGCGACTCATAAGCGATATGCGGCTCTGGAGCCACATGCGGCTCCCGAGCCCTGATCTAAATTATCTATTGTGTTAATTCCGTTCCTCTTAAACAGGTTGTGGTTTCAGACCGGAATTTGACCAATTCCGAACGCATCCTCACCAGGGTAGAATTCTGAGGATCTAAATCAGGGGGGCGGCAATCTTAAAACACTCAAAGAACCACGACGGTCTTCACTGGAAGCCTCTCCCCTCCCCCATTGTTCCATTCTGGAGCCGACCGGAAGTCCGGGTCCCTGCCGCCATAGAGTCCTTTTCCCTCTACCTGTCCTAACTGAAAACCCTATCAATTGTGGAGCCAACTGTCGACAGGGAGCCGCAGCAGAGGGATGAAAGAGCCACATGCGGCTCATAAGTCATATGATCTAAATTATCTATTGTGTTAATTCCGTTCCTCTTAAACAGGTTGCGGCTTCAGAGCGGAATTTGACCAATTCCAAACGCATCCTCACCAGGGTAGAATTCCAAGGTGTCCCCCCCACCCCGCGATATCTGAAAAGGCAGTTTAAGGACGGCGCAAGATTGCAACGTAAGGCGACGGCTCTCCCTTCGGTGAGACGCAACAGGCGCGCTTCTTCTCTCTTCGACGCCGGAGTGTAGGAGGGAGTGTGGAGTAAAAGAAGCAGCTGGGATCCGGAATAATGAGCTTTTTGGAAATTCGGCAAGGAAAGAGCGGTCAAGTTGCTAGACCTCATGATGCCAGAGAAAATGGAAAGCTCGCCCAGATGGGAGAGGTTTTTTTTATTTTTGTTTTGCCATCCTAAAGGATGCTGGACTTCTGGAAATGCAAATGGATTTCCTAAGCTAGAGTGACAGATTTTTTAAAAAAAATATCTTTATCTAAGAGAAATGGGTCTGCGAGGGTCCTTGGCCCTGGTCGAGCTTGGTGGTTATCTTGCAGACGTTTCACGACCAAACTAGGTAACGTCATCAGCCCTGAGGATTGTTCCTAGTTGGGCCATGAAATGTCTGCCAGGAAACCACCCACTTCTGAGAGCACCAAGACGCCACAGTTCTTCTCTGTCTGCCTCTCCTTTGCTGCCGCCTCCTCCTCTTCACAATCCCCCCTCCCTACTAGCTCTGATGATGTTCCCTAGTTGGGTCATGAGACGTTTGCAAAACCCACCAAGTTCAGAGACCACCATGGACCCTACATTCTCCTCCTGCTCCTCCTCTTCCTCCTCCTCCTCCTCCTCCTCTTCACAACCCTCCCCCCCCTTCTAGCTCTAATGATATTCCCTAGTTGGGTCATAAAACGTCTGCAAGGAAGCCACCAAGTTCAGGGACCACCATGGACCCTACATTCTCCTCCTGCTCCTCCTGCTCCTCCTCTTCCTCCTCCTCCTCCTCCTCCTCTTCACAACCCTCCCCCTCTTCTAGCTCTGATGATGTTCCCTAGTTGGGTCATAAAACATCTGTAAGGAAGCCACCAAGTTCAAGGACCACCATGGACCCTACATTCTCCTCCTCCTCCTCCTCCTCCTCCTCCTCCTCCTCCTCCTCCTCCTCCTCCTCCTCTTCACAACCCCCCCTTCTAGCACTGATGATATTCCCTAGTTGGGTCATGAGACGTCTGCAAAGAAACCACCCAACTCAGGGAGCGCTTAAGGACCCCACAGTTTTAACCCTGAGCTACAAATATTATCTTTTATGAGTTTGGTCCGAAAATAAGACCCAACTCTGAAAAAATAAGCCCTAGCATGATTCCCCCCACAGGATGCTCTTAATATAATCCCTACACCCAAAAATAAGCCCCAGTTAAGATCCTCAGCCAGATGGACACATTTAGTAGTGTATTTCCCTCCCCAAAATAAGACCTAACTCTTCGGGCCTAGGCTTCCCCAGACAGTAAAAAGCATACGCTTAGTCCCCCCCCCCAAAAAAACCTCTTTTTATTTCAACGGCTGTGAATTGTGTTCATTCGCAGCCCGTAATGAGTCACAAATAGTTTGTCAAGAGTCCAGCGGTAGTCTGCCAAAGTCTTTCGGGAGAAGGCTGATAAGCACCCAATTTTCTCTCCCTTGAAACGCTGCCTAGTTGCCCATTCGTTTTGCAGGGCCAAAGGAAGCACAGAGTCAAAACGGAGCTTCGGAGTTGAAAACTGACCAACACGAACCAAGTTGCTTCCCGCAAAAGCTAACGTCCGTTTGGTCTTCTTTTATGTCTTATGGGAGGGCCCGATCATCTCCGTACTCCCGAGTTGCCCCTCTTGCCTTATAATAATAATAATAATAATAATAATAATAATAATAATAATAATAATAATAATAATAATAATAATAATAATAATAATAATAATAATAATAATAATAATAATAATAATAATAATAATAAATTTAATTTGTTGACCGCTCCCTCTCGGAGCGGTGCACAGGGCAAATAAAACAATAAATATACACACATAATAAAAACGAATTAAATAATATCCCTGCGCTAAAAATTCCCAGTTAAAAATTACTAGAATCCCCATCTAAAATTATTAACAACCCCATAGAAGGGAGACTACCCTAGGCCGGCCAAGCAGAACAAATATGTTTTTAGTTTTAGACGGAAGGAGCGGAGGTCCGTGGTTGTTCTAATGTCGGGGGGAAGGTCGTTCCAGAGGGCTGGGCCCGCCACAGAGAGAGTCCTTCCCCTGGGCGTCGCCCGCTGACAAAGTCTAGTGGACGGCACCCGGAGAAGTCCCTCTCTGTGTGAGCGAATAGGCCGTGTGGATGTATGAGGCAGGATCCGATCCCGCAAATAGCTAGGTCCCGAGCCAACTGTACTTGCCTTCTGGGAGAGCTTAGGTTTAGGTTTACTGGTGTTTTATACCGCCCTACTCCTGAAGGACTCAGGGCGGTGTACAGCCAAAATAAAAACAAATATATAAAAGTTAGAAAAAGCTTTTAAAAAGCATAATTAAAAGACATCATTAAAATATTGGCCGAGACGTGGAAAAAAACCTCAAACTTACCCTAATTAAAATAATAAAAATTTAAATTTAAAAATTTAAATGTAAAATTTAAAAAACATGCTTTATGACAGCCCAGCTTGTTGGGAAAAAAAAGGTTTTGAGACCGCGACAGAAGGTGCGTAAGTCAGGGATAGTTCTGAATTCCGGGGGGCCATTCATTCCAGAGGACAGGGGCTCCCACGGAGAAGGCTCTCCCCCTGGGTGTCGCCAGTCGACATTGTCTAGCCGATGGCACCATCAGGAGACCCTCTCTATGGGAGCGTCCTGGCCGGTGGGAGGCTCTCGGTGGCAGAAGGCGATCTCGTAGGTACCCAGGTCCTAAGCCATGGAGCGCTTTAAAGATAGTAACCGACACCTTGAATCGCACCCGGAAAACCACCGGAAGTCAGTGCAGCTCGTGCAGGAGGGGTGTTACATCGGAGCGTCGTGTCGCCCCCATAATTACCCGTGCGGCCACATTCTGGACCATTTGAAGCCTCCGGGTGCTCTTCAAGGAGAGCCCCATGTAGAGCGGCTCCCCCTGTTCCTCTCCCTCCCTGATGTCTGACTCTGGAGGCTCCAGAGGCTGCATATAACTCCCAGGTGGTCCTGGCCCCCTCTCTGCCTCCGATGCAGACCCCTCGTGCGAGCCTTCCCCAGACTCTAGGACCTGCCCATGTCCCTCCCCAACGTCCTCGCTTTCCGACTCTGCGGAATTAAGCTCTAATGCATCTTTCGGAGCAAAAATTAATATAAGATCCGCCTTATTTTCAGGGAAAACACGGTAAGCAGGACTGGTAAATTTGCACGGAGGAGTAGCAACACCTCAGGCATTCTAGCGGAAGTTAAGCTCCTGTTTTAATGCTTCTACGGGGACCCGCCAGATCGTTAAATATTCCACCCTGTTTTGCAGGTCAGCCCCAGCTCTATTAATCTCTCTTAATCTCATTTATCCGAACGTCCCCTTCGTTCGAATGGCGGCGGGCATCCTTTTCTCGCACCCGCCTAAATCCCCAGAGCCAAAATTCCCCAGATCCCACAAAATGTAGGGACCGAATTCTCGTGGGAATTTTCCACCGGCGGCAGAAAAAATTTGCACGCGCAGCAGGCGAGAACGGCTGGAAGCCCCCTCACCCCTCCCTCCTGGTTATTTCTATTTTGGGAGAAGCGGGATTCGCTCCTACCTCACGGTATGCTGCCAATTCCGGGAATCTTATTCCTAACTAGCTGTACTCGGCACGCGTTGCTGTGGCCAAGTTTGGTTAAATTTATTTTATTTTATTTTTATTAAATTTATATCCCACCCTTCTCCACGAAGGACCCAGGGCGGCGCACAGGAATGATTAAAAACATATAAATAGCAAAAATACAAAATTTAAAAACATATTAAATTACAAATCCTATGCTAAAATCCAAATTAAAATAGCCCCAACGGGAGGTTACGCTAGGCTGGCTTGTTGAAAGAGGTGTGTCTTTAGACACTGGTGGAAGAGGCGGAGGTCCGAGGTGGTGCGAAGTTCAGGGGGTAGGTTGTTCCAAAGGGCAGGGCCCGCCACAGAGAAGGCTCTTCCCCTGGGTGTCGCCAGTCGGTATTGCCCGGCTGACGGTACCCTGAGAAGGCCCTCTCTGTGGGAGCGGATCGGCCGAACGGATGTATGGGGCAGGAGACGGTCTCGCATATAACTAGGTCCCGCGCCATGGAGCGCTTTAAAAATGGTCGTCAAAACCTTGAAGTGCACCCGAAAGACCACAGGAAGCCAGTGCAGCTTGCGCAGGATCGGTGTTATATGGGAGCATCTAGAGGCTCCCGTAATCACCCGCGCGGCTACATTCTGGACTAACTGTAGCTTTCGAGTGCACCTCAAGGGAAGCCCCATGTAGAGAGCATTACAGTAGTCGAGTCGGGAAGTCACGAGTGCCTGAGTGACTGTGCGGAGGGCAGCCCGGTCGAGTAAGGGGCGCAATTGGCGCATCAGGCGTACCTGATGAAACGCCCCCCTGGCCACGGCCGCCACATGGTCCTCCATGGACAACCGGGAATCCAGGAGGACACCCAAATAGCACGCCCTCTCCATGGGGGCCAGTGTTTGAAAATGTTTCCCCTCATAGACCCTCTCAGCGACCCCCTTCCTTCTCTGCCTCAGTTTCCCCTCCCTCTCCCTCCACTCCCTCTCTTACTCTACCTACCTACCTACCTATCTACCTACTGTATTTCTCCCCCCCTCTCTATCCCTCTACCTATCTACCTACCTACTGTATTTTCCCTCTCTTCCTCTACCTACCTACTGTAACTACCCACTGTATTTCTCCCTCTCCCTCTCTCTCTCTACCTACCTACGTAGTGTATTTTCCCCCCCTCTCTCTATCTCTCTACCTACCTACCTACCTAGTGTATTTCCCCCCCCTTTCTCTCCCTCCCTCCTTACTGTATTTCTCCCTCTATCCCTCTACCTATCTACCTAGAGAGAGGGGGTGGGAGTTGGTGGAGGGGGGGCAGCGGCGGTGGCGTTGGGAGCGGTGAGGTGGGAGGGGCGGAAGGAGGCAGGGGGGTGAGTGAGCGAGTGAGGAAAACACAGAAGAACTGCAATTGTACATTTGTGGGGCATGTACCTGGCACCGGTGTGCCATCCACACAATCTGTGCGTATCATTGGTGCTGCCCTTGTAAGGAACGTTGTGTGAAAATTTGGTGGCGATTGGTGCAGTAATTTTTGAGATTAGCGGTTTTGAACAAACTCATTGTTAACTTTTTATTTATATAGATTTACGGAGGGATCCTGAGAATTACATAGGTCCGCCGCGGCTAACCTTTTTGCCGTTGCCTACCGAAAGCCCGCCCGCCCGCACCAGTTGTGGGTTCTGGATTCCGGCATCCACGTGGAGGCGTGCCGCGTGCCCAGGCGTCTTGGCGCTTCCGTTAGCCTCTGCGACGCTCCAGATGCTCAGCTTCCAATGGTCACTAAATCAACTGCTGTAAGTTGAGGATTACCTATATTCGTAGCCTATTGAAGGATCACAGGAATCGTGTTCTTAATCTATCGGGGATCCTGGCAATCATATTCCTAACCTACTGAGGGATCTGGGAATCGTGTTCCTAACGTATTGAGGGATCTGGGAATCATGTCTTTAATCGCCCGAGATGGTATAATGCGGCCTTGGACCGGGTCGCACCTTTGCGGCCTCTCACGCGTCGTCGTCTCACCCAGGCTCCTTGGTTTTCCGAGGAGCTGAGGGAGATGAAGCACCGCAAGAGAGTAGGTGATCTTCTCGGTCCGAATCTGACCGAACACTAGTAAGAGCCCACTTGAGGACTTACTTAGTGGTGATGAGGGTGGCCAAACGCGAGTATTGTGCCATCCTCATCGCATCTGCAGATAACCGCCCAGCGGCCCTGTTTGGGGTAACCCACTCCCTCCTTCAACAGAGGCCGCGGGAAGCCCTGCTGCAGGGCCGAGCCGAGGAATTTGGAGAATATCTGCTGGATAAAATCGCTCAGATCTGGAGCGGGCTGCCCTCCACAGACAGTAGTCTAGGGGAAGATTCCGATGCAGGCCTTGAGGCAATTTTATGGGAGGATTTTGACTTTGTTGCTGCCGACGATATGGACAGGTTGTTGAGGAGACTAAAGGCCACCACATGTTTATGTCCCTCCTGGCTTGTACTGTCCCTCCTGGCTTGTACTGGCATCCTGGGAGGTGACACGAGGACATAGTGAACGTATTATGTATTAAAATGTATTAAAAATGGGGTGTTAAATTATTATTATTATTATTCAACTCTGATTCAGACTATGGGGAGTCCTCGACTTAACAACCGCAATTGAGCCCAGAATTATCATTGTTAAATGAGTTTTAGCCCCTCTACTTCCCCGCGGGAAGCCCCTCTACAGGGACGAGCAAAGGAATTTGGGATTTATCTGCAGGAGAAAATCACTCGGATTCGGAATGAGTTACCCTCCATCGAGAGTGGTCCAGTCGGACTGTCCGAGGCTACTCTTGAGATTCCATTCTGGGAGGAGTTTGACTTTGTTACTACCGAAGATATGGACAGGTTGTCAAAGAGGCTTAAGGCTACCACATGTTTATTGGACCCGTGTCCCTCCTGGTTTGTACTGCCATCCTGGGAGACAACACGAGGCTGGCTCCAGGGCATTGTCAATGCATCTCTGAGTGAGGGGTCCTTGCCTGCCATCTTGAAAGAGGTGGTAGTAAGGCCCCTCCTCAAGAAGCCGTCCCTGGACCCAGCATTATTAGAGAACTTCCATCCAGTCTCCAACCTTCACTTTTTAGCGAAGGTTGTTGAGAGTGTGGTGGCCCAACAGTTTCCGCGACACCTGGAGGAAATTGATTATCTAGACCCGCGCCAGTCCGGCTTCCGACCCGGTCACAGCACCGAGACGGCATTGGCCACGTTGGTTGATGATCTCTGGAGGGCGCAGGATAGAGGACATTCCTCTATCCTCGTCCTGTTAGACCTCTTAGCGGCTTTTGATACCATCGACCATGGTATCCTATTGCGCCGACTGGGGGGTGCTGGGGGTGGGAGGCACCGTTTTACGGTGGTTCTCCTCCTACCTCTCCGGTCGGTCGCAATTCGTGTTGACAGGAGGGCAGAGGTCGACTTCCAGGCCTCTCACTTGTGGGGTGCCACAGGGGTCGGTCCTCTCGCCACTCCTGTTCAACACGTATAAGAAGCCGCTGGGTGAGATCATCCGTGGTTTTGGGATAGAGTACCATCTGTACGCTGATGATACTCAGCCATACATCTCTACCCCAAACCACCCCAACGATGCCGTTGAGGTGATGTCCCGGTGTTTGGAGGCCGTACGGATCTGGATGGGCAGCAACAAACTCAAACTCAACCCGTCCAAGACCGAGTGGCTGTGATTCCCGGCCTCCCGGTTTAGCCAGATGACTCCATCACTGGCCATGGGGGGCGAAGTACTGGCCCCTGTGGAGAGGGCGCGCAATTTAGGAGTCCTCCTGGATTCCCGGCTGTCCCTGGAGGACCAGGTGACGGCCGTGGCCAGGAGGGCGTTTTACTAGGTCCGCCAATTGCGCCCTTTACTTGACCGGGAGGCCCTTCGAACAGTCACTCAAGCACTCGTGACTTTCCATCTGGACTATTGTAACGCTCTCTACATGGGGCTCCCCTTGAGATGCACTCGGAGGTTGCAGTTGGTACAGAATGCGGCCACGCGGGTGATTATGGGTGCCTCAAGGCATTCCCACATAACACCGCTCCTGGGCGAGCTGCACTGGCTGCCGGTGACCTTCCGGGTGCGTTACAAGGTTTTGATGACCATCTTCAAGGTGCTCCATGGCACGGGGCCTAGTTACCTTCGAGACCGTCTGCTGCCCCATACGTCCCTACGACCAATCCGCTCCCAGCAGAGAGGGTCTGCTCCGGGTGCCGTCAACCGGGCAATGCCGGTTGGCGACGCCCAGGGGAAGAGCCTTCTCTGTGATGGGTCCAACCCTCTGGAACGACCTACCTCCTGAACTCCGTGTCATCTCGGACCTCCGCCTGTTCTGCCAGCGTTTAAAAATGCATTTCTTCCATCAAGCCGGCCTGGCATGATTTTACTCGACACTGCACTGCTTTTAGTTATCAAAGTTTTAATTAGGGGTTTTTAACTGGTTTTAGCGCAGGGTGGGTTAATTTAATTTAGTTTTAATGTATGTTATTTTTGTATATATGTTTATTTATATTTTATATTCCTTGTGCACCGCCCCGAGTCCCTTTGTGGGGAGATGGGTGCGGGGTGTAAATGTGAATAATAAATAAAATAAATAATAAATACCCCAACCCACTGAGGGATCTGGGAATCGTGTTCCTAACCCATTGAGGGATCTGGGAATCGTGTTTCTAACTCACTGAGGGATCTGGGAATCATACCCCAACGCACTGAGGGATCTAGGAATCGTGTTCCTAACCTATGAAGGGATCTGGGAATTAAATTCCAGAACTGGATGGGTAGTAACAAACTCAAACTCAACCCGTCCAAGACCGAGTGGCTGTGGTTTCCAGCACCCCGGTTCAGCCAGATAAGTCCAACACTGGCCATTGGGGGCGAACAACTGGCCCCCGTGGAGAGGGCGCGCAACTTGGGCGTCCTCCTGGATTCCCGGCTGTCCATGGAGGACCATGTGGCGGCCGTGGCCAGGGGGGCGTTCTATCAGGTTCGCCTGATACGCCAGTTGCGCCCCTTACTGGACCGGGGGGCCCTTCGCACAGTCACTCAAGTGCTTGTGACATCCCGGCTGGATTACTGTAACGCTCTCTACATGGGGCTCCCCTTGAGGTGCACTCGAAAGCTACAGTTAGTGCAGAATGCGGCCGCGCGGGTAGTTATGGGTGCCTCAAGGCAAGCCCACGTAACACCTCTCCTGCGCGAGCTGCACTGGCTGCCTGTGGCCTTTCAAGTGCGCTTCAAGCTGTTGACCACTATCTTTAAATCTCTCCATGGCTCGGGGCCCAGCTATATACGAGACCGCCTCCTGCCCCATACATCCCTTCGTCCGGTCCGCTCCCACAGAGCGGGCCTACTCCGGGTGCCGTCGGCTGGGCAATGCCGGTTGGTGACACCCAGCGGTAGGGCCTTCTCTGTGGCGGGCCCGGCCCTCTGGAACGACCTACCCCCGACCTTCGCACTACCTCGGACCTCCGCCTCTTCCGCCAACGTCTTAAGACGCATTTATTCCAACAAGCCGGCCTAGGATAGCCCCCCGTTCTGACTTTTATACATAAATTATAATTTGGTAGGGTTTTTAAATATGGGTTTTAGCACGGGTAAATAATTTAATATATTTTAATGTTGTATATTGTATTTATTGTGGTTTTTAAATAATGCCTGTGCGCCGCCCTGGGTCCTAACAAGGAGAAGGGCGGGGTATAAATTCGAATAAATAAATAAAATAAAAAAACTACTGAGGGATCTGGGACTCATACCCCTAACTTACTGAAGGATCTAGGAATCATATCCCTCGCCCACCGAGGGAATCTGGGAAGTCAGCCCATCTGGAGCTGTAAGCCAGGGCTGCAGAGGGAGAAAAATTGATATATTCTTTTCGTGAGGACACGCTTGGCGTTTTGCCCCCCTCCCTTCCGCTTAGGGGCCTGGCGTGGGCGTTGGACAGCTGCCTCTGCGCAGGCTGGCATCCCCCTGGTGCGTGCTACACGGGGGGCCGCGGCCTGCCATTTCACGCCGAGCAGCTGCCGAGGCCTTGTTGACAAGGGCGGTTCGTCTCCCGCCGTTCAAATTACGGTCTGCCTAGCCGATCTTTTAACTGCCAGCCTCGCCCTCCACCAGAGGAGGGGGAGGAATCGAACGCAGGGCCTGGAGGGACGGGGGGGGGGGACACACACGTTTGGCAGTGGCTGCTGGGCTTGGGAGTGGAGGAGTTCTGCTCCACAGGGAGAAGGAAGGAGATGGGAGGGAAGGAAGGAAAGGAGGAGGAGAGAAAGAAGGGAGGGAGGAAAGGAAGGAGAGAATGGAGAGAAAGAAGGAAGGAAAGGAGAGGAAAGGAGGGAGGGAGGGAGGGAAGAAAAGAAGGGAGGGAGGGTGGGAAGGAAGGAAAGGAGGAGGAGAGAAAGAAGGAAAAGGGGAAAAAATGAGAGGGAAGGGGGGAGGGAAGTGAGGAAGGAAGGAAAGAAGGAAGGGAGAAAGGAGATGGGTGTGAGGGGGAAAGAAGGAGACAGGAGGGAAGGAAGGAAAGGGAGGGAGGAGAGTAAGAAGGAAGGAAGAAAATGAGCGGAAAGGAGGGAAGAAAGGAAAGAAAGAGAGGGAAACAGGGAGAAAGGAAGGAAAGGAGGAGAAAAAGAAGGAAGAAAATGAGCGGAAAGGAGGGAGGCAGGGGAGGAAAGATGGGAAGGAGCAAAGAAAGAAGGAAAAGGGAAGGAAATGAGAGGGAAGGAGGGAGGGAATGGAGAGGAAAGAAGGAAAGAATGGAGAGAAAGAAGGAAGGAAATGAGGGAGGGAGGGAAGGAAGGGAGCGAGGGAGGGAAGAAAAGAAGGGAGGGAAGGAAGGAAAGAATGGAGAGAAAGAAGGAAAGAAAGAAGGGAGAGAAAGGAAGGAAATGAGATGAGGGCGGGAAGGAAGGGAGCGAGGGAGGGAAGGAAGGGAGTGAGGGAGGGGAGGAAGGAAAGAAGGGAGGGAGGGAAGGAAAGGGAGGGAAGGAAAGGGAGGGAGGGAAGGAAGGAAAGGGAGGGAGGGAAGGAGGGAAAGAATGGAGAGAAAGAAGAAAGGAAATGAGAGGAAAGGAGGGAGGGAAGGAAGGAAAGAAAGGAGGGAGGAGATAAAGAAGGAAATGGGAAGAAAATGAAAGGGAAGGAGGGAGGGAAGAAAAGAAGAGAGGGAGGGAGGAAAGAAAGAAGGAAAGGGGAAGAAAAGGAGACGGAGGGAGAGAGGAAGGGAAGAAGGGAGGCAGTAAGTAAGTAAGTTAAGTTGCTGGAAAGCAGAGATTTTAAAGGGGGGAAAAAGAAGAATGAGAAAAGGCGGAATAAATTCTTAACTTGATGTCCTCGGCCAGATCTTTCTGCAGTGCCACTGCTGCCCTCTGCTGGCTGATTCGGAATATCGCTTTATCCACCTCTCCCTTGCTTTTCCGGTCTTGGGAGCCTGGAAACCCATCCACCCACTCAACCACCCACCCATTTTCCCCATCTTTTTTCTCTTGAGGAAGTGATCCACCCTCTGAAAGCTTCCTTCTCAATCCAGATTAGGGGGGGTGGGGAAGCTGTTTTGCAAAATATGGATCTGGATGTATCGAAGTTGAAAGCTGTTGAAAGGGAGTTTGGCCCAGAGGTGGGTTTCAGCCGGTTCGAATCGGTTCGCCCGAACTGGTAGCGGCAATCACGGGTGAGCCTGCTCACCTGCCCCGGCTCTATTCCGTCCTCTTTAGGCATGTTTTTGAGACCAGGTGCGTGCCCGGAAGGCCGGGCGCATGCACGGAAGGGGAAGTGGGCGGGCGTGGGAGGAGCAAACCGGTGGTAACAAAATGTGAAACCCCCCTATTTTGCCAGAGTTCCTTCCCTCCATTTTCTTCCCTCTTTTTCTTCCTTCCCTCCATTTTCTTCCCTTTCTTTTCCTTCTTTCCTTCCATTTCCTTCCCTTTCTTTTTCTTCTTTTCCTTCCTTCCCTCCAATTTCTTCCCTTTCTTTCCCCTCCTTCCCTCCATCTCTCCTTTCTCTTCCTTTCCCTTCCTTCCATTGACTTCCCTTTCTTTCTTTCCCTCATTCTTTCCTTCCTTCCCTCCCTCCATTTTCCATTTTTCCTTCTTTCCACCCTTCCCTCCATTTTCTTCCCTTTCTTTTCCTTCTTTCCTTCCCTCTATTTCCTTCCCTTTCTTTTCCTTCCCTCCCTCACTCCAATTTCTTCCCTTTCTTTTCCCTCCTTCCCTCCATTTTCTTCCTTCTCTTCCTTCCATTGTCACAATCGAGGCTGGGAGTTTGATCCTAGGTAGAGGCAGATATTTCTTTCTCCGGGCACAATGAGGATATATCTGCTGAACAAAACTCTGCATCGGCGACAGGGAACAGCGTCCGGCCAGGAAAACGCTCTGCTAGCTCCATTCAGTTGCCCAGACTCTCCACCCCGCAAGGGATTATCGGGTCATGTAAAAAACGATGGGTAAATGCGAAAAACGGTCATAAGTCACTTTTGTAACTTCGAACAGTCCCTTAAAGGAACGGTTGTAAGTTGAGGCCTATCCAGATCGTTCGACGACCTCTGAGTCAGGTGGGAATCGCGCCAGAAATTTGAGGGCAGAAGGCAGAATTTTCCTAGGAGAAAACAGCCCAAGACTCAATATAAATATATATTTTTAAACGTCCATATATAATTTATTATGGTTCTCTTTTCTTTTATACAAGCTGAAAATAAATGGCGGAGGGAAAAAGGATGGCGGGCGGGCGGGGGTGGGGTGGGGGACAGGTTTGAAATCTGGGACCACCAGGCTGTGGGGTGGGGGTGGAGGGGACACAGGATGGGAAGGGGAAGGAAATCGGGGTCTAGAGGAAAGGAAGAGATTCGGGGAAGAGGCGGACTAAGAGAAGGGGGGGGAGGCTTTCCCCCCTACGGGAACAGGTGGGAAAGGAGACTATTGTGTGGCTTTGTTGTTTTTCTCACCACCCTGGTTAAAAACAAATCGGGGTGGGTGGGTGGATGGGACCAGAATCCCCCCACCCCACGCCCCCAGGCATGAGAGGGGTGGGCTTTTGACTAAAAGCCAGAGAAGAGGCACAAATGGAAGGAAGGAACGAATGAAAGAATTCCACTAGGAACTTTTTGAAGCCAGGACACTTCTCTTTTGGGGGACCGGGGGGAGGGGGGCAGCTTGGAGGAGACCCTCTCCATGGTTTGCCCCTCCCCCTCAGTCTTCCGGCCAGACGGTAGGAAGTTTTCGGAGAGTCGTCTCAATATCCCTCCCCACAGGAAGGGGGTCTCTCCGTCACTCTGCCCCGGTTCGGTGACCTCCTACGGGGAAAAAAGACAATCAAAGGAGAGAAATATTGGGGTGATTCCCACCCCGCAAACCCCGGTGGTCTCCCCGAAGGTCATCTATACCTACCCCTGCGGGAGCACCCACACCAACACAACCGGAGTTCCCTAAGCTGCAGGTACCCGGCTGAACTTTTGTCTCCCTCCGTGGTTCGATAGGAACCTAAACCGTCCTGGAGGGACGGCGACCAGGAGGCAAGCCTTCGCTGGGCACAGGGGTCTCGCAAGACCCCTGTTTAACACGAAGGGAACACCTCTGAAGGGAGACAAAAGGCACCCCCCCGGGGGGGGGATTAAGGCGACGGGAGAGCTTCTGGATGAAAGGAATTGCTTAAAGAGAAAGTGCAACATCAGGAAGGTATTCTGTTTTGTATTTGAAACACTCTGCTAAGAAATTTTTCTTCTTTACTAAAGCTTTGAATCTTGAGATAAGCGGCGGATTTAACTGAACTGTGAGATTTCTCCTGTTAATAGAATTCTTTGAAATGGCAGACTGAAGCGAAAGAACAAAGGACAAAGCCATTTCCGCTCGCGCTGAAAAAGATCCGACTATGACTGATTTTTCTACTTTTCTACTTTCTTTTCCCTTTAATCTACTTTACTTAAAACTTTGAAATTTGTAAAATTGTAAAATTTTACAACTTCAAGAATTATTTGTGAAATTTTATTGCGCATTTTTAAACTTAAACAAGGACTATACATTTACTTCTTTTTGTTTCTATTCCCCCTCTAACAAAGAGGATTGAAACATTCTTAAACTACTTAAGCCATCTTGTTACATTGTATTGTCTCCGGAAATCGTTGGTGGACATGTATAAGCAGATAAACTTCTGGAAGCACTGAACAGAGACAAACCAACAAATAGGAAGACAATTGGATCTATTTCTTTTATCTTGTGGATTTGCCAATATGTCCACACATAGATATATATACCAAAGAGAATCAGGAGCTTTTGGCTGATATTTTGAATGAAATATACCTACCCCCGTGCCGGTCTGCTGAAAAAAGATGAGGAGGAGGAGGAGGAAGAGCGGGGCGAGATTTCCAGCCAGGCGGATCGAGTAGAGGGGGGGGAGGAGGAGGTGGGTCAGGCAGGGGGTAGTCACTGGCACCTGGGTGGGAAATTGAGGTGGGGGAGACAGGGAGAGAGAGATGGAGTTAGCTGGGGGTGGGCGGGTGGGCGGGGAGAACCGGGTTCGAGGGGAGGGTCACGACACCGAAAGCTCGCCTCTTCAATCGCTGTGGGATTCCCCGCGTGAGCCGGCGGCTTCCCTGGTGAGCCGCGTCTTTCCGACTTCCCGGGGAATAAGTCACACAAAGTTTTTACAAAATTTCACAAAGTTTCGCCACGATTCGCAAATATCCGCACTATGCATACAGCAGGCGCACAGGCAGCCCTCGACATACAACCACAACGGAAGCTCCACATTTCTTATCGCGAAGCGAAACCGTGAAGTGACTTTTGCTCCATGGACGACCTTTCTCAGCCCCGCCGTTAAGTGAATCAACCGCAGCTCAGTTAGCAACTTGGTTATTCAGCGAATCTGGTTTCCCCAACGATTTCGTTTGTCAGAAAGTCACAAAAGGGGAGCAGATAACCGCCGGGGTAACACCAACTGTCGTAAATATATTGGCCGGTGGCCAAGCGGCTGGATTTTGACTCTGTGACCCTGAGGATGCTGCAACGGTTATAAGCGTGAACAGAGGTCACCAGTCCCTTCTTTTCAGCGCTGTTCAGTGGTGGGTTCCAGCCGGTACGGCTTGGTACGTCTGTATTGATAGTAACTGGGAGCAGCGGCCCGCCCATGTTCCATACATGTTTATAACGCGACCAGCCAATTGTACAACTAAGACGCCCGGCCCCGTGTGCAACATACCGGTAGCAAACCCACCACTGGCACTGTTGTCACTAAACGAATGGTCGTGAGTCGAGGACTACCTCTACAAACAAGAGCATGCACCGAGGGCTTTTCCCGTCACCAGCAAACCTGCAACGCCCATCCCAGTTCAACCCAGTTTGCTGCCTGCAAAAAAGCTATCCCCCCTTGGAAAAGTTCCATTTAACTGCTCGATTGCTGAAAGGCTACGCGCAGGAATCTTCCCCAACTAGCCACGAAAATTCAAAGATGCTTGACTTAGTTCGTTTGCGGCTGCGCAGAGATGCTAGGCCGATTCCTCTTTTGACTCCCCCCCCCCCAATTTTCTGTCACTCCTTCCCTACAGCTTCTGGATCCCACGAGCGTGGGAATGCCAGCCCCCGGCTTACCTCCAGAACCCGGGTTCCGTCCCCGATCGGACTCCAGCTTGTCGCAGGACTGTGCCCGCCGTGTTCTCTTTGGTTTGAGAGGCGCCATCTTCCGTCCCACCTCAGGTTCCCCTGGAACGGAAAGAGGAGCATCAGAGAGTCCTGAGCCCCAGAGAGAACTTGTTGGTTAAGGTGAGCCTATCTGGGATGTTGCAAAAAGAGGGGAAAAATAATAATAATAATAATAATTCTGGGGGGCGGCCACTAGAGGGCAGCAGAGCATTCATAATTTTTCCTCTGTTGCTCTTTGCTGCCTCCTGCTGGAAATTTATTTATTTATTTATTTTCCATTTTATACCCCGCCCTTCTCCTAGAAAAGGACCCAGGGCGGCGCACAGGCACTTTGAAACAGTACATACATATAAATACTCATATTAAAAAACTATTAAATAATGATCCCGTGCTAAAACCCATTTTAAAACCTCTAATTAAAATTTACAGTATTAAAACTCAGTGTCCGGGGTTATACTAGGCTGGCTTGTTGGAACAGAAGCGTTTTAAGGCGCTGGCAGAACAGGCGGAGGTCCGAGATGGTGCATAGTTCAGGGGGCAGGTCGTTCCAGAGGGTGGGGCCCACCAAAGAGAAGGCTCTTCCCCTTGGTGTCACCAATTGGCATTGCCCAGCCGACGGCACCCGGAGAAGGCCCTCTCTGTGGGAGAAGATCGGTCGAAGGGATGTATGGGGCAGGAGGCGGTCTCGTATGTAGCTAGGCCCCGAGGAAAGGTTTAAATAAGTGTTGAAAAAAATGATACAGGAAGTCCTCGACTTATAACAGCTCGTTTAGTGACCATTCAAAGTTACAACGGCCCTGAAAAATGTGACTTAGTATCATTTTTCACAGTTATGACCTTTTTGACTCATATTTACGACGGTTGCTGGGTCCCAGAGTCCCGCGATCCTCTTATGCGACCTTCTCGCAAGCAAAGTCCATGGGGGAGCCAGATTCACTTAACAATCGGGTTCCTAACTTATCAACAGCAGTGATTCACTTAAAGAGTGTAGCCAGACAGGTCGTAAAATGGGGCAAAACTCACTTAACCAATGCTTCACTTCACGTTCTGACCCCAGGCTTCCTTAGATCCGGGGCGAACCGGCAGAAAGCCACCTCTGGACTGAATGAACGAATGGTTTCCTGCAAAAGCCCACTCTCCATTCGCTCCTCTTTTGTTTCCTGTGGGAGGGGCCAATCGCCTCTAAGGTGTGGCTTTACTCTTAAGTCGACCCTGCTTTTTTAGTTCTTGTCTTCTGGCAGCTCTGTGCATGCGCACACGGAGAACAGGCTCCAGCTGTTCTTCTGCCTCACTGGGGCTCAATTGTAGTCTAGGGTGACCAGACGTCCCGCTTTTGGCGGGACAGTCCCGATTTTTAACAACTTGTCCCGGGTCCCACGGCGTTTTTAAAAAGTCCCGATTTTTTGAAAGAATGCACGACAAGTTAGGGAATTGCCAGAGAACGGGAAGGGAATATACGGTTTTCGGCGGCCATGTGTCTATTTACTTATATTGTACTTATGTTGAAATAAATATATATATATATTACAATACTATTTTTGCATTCTATGAAAATTTTTGTTGTTCCATATAGACCAAATTTTTAATCCCCCCCCCGGTCCCACTTTACCAATGTTAAAATCTGGTCACCTTATTGTAGTCCTAAATTGAGGACTGCCAATATTGTATCTCTCCACCTCTTTCTCTCCTATACCGGTATTTTCGACTTACAACCATTTGTCTAATGACCGTTGAACGTTACAACAGCATGGAAAAAAAAGTCCTTTTGACAATTCTTCACACTTGCAATCGTTGTAGTGTCCCTGTGTTCACGCGGACAGAATTTGAATGCTTGGCAATCGGCCTGTCTTTATGACGGATTCTGCATCTCCGAGTCACGTGATTGTCTTTTGCGACCTTTTGTCAAGCAAAATCCGTGGGGGAAGGCCGATTAACTTAACAACCGTGTTACTAACCTAACAAGCGCAGTGATTCGCTTAACAGCCGTGGCGAGAACGGTTGTAAAAGTGGCACACAGCTCACTTAACAATGGTCTCTCTGTGGTGCAGTTTGTCCTGCAGTTGAGCCTGAAATTCACTTAGCAGTGGAAATTTCAGGCTCAACTGCAGGACTAACTGCACCACAGAGAAAATCGATTATTAATCCAGGATCTGAGGCATATCAATCGAGACATTGCCTTAAGACCTCGATGTCTCTTCACCTTCGTTTTCCTGCTCCTTGGGTCTACGCCGGGGCTGAGCAACGGGAGGAAAGGTGCAGGAATCTTCTAGAACGGCTCCGCTGCCTTCTTCGTTGCTGCGACTTCTCTCTGGTTGGCTGGGGGTCTTCCGGCCCCTGGGAAGGGCAACCGGCTTGGGAGGACGTGGCGTGGAAGAGAGATCCCTGAATTGCTGAGAAGTGGAAGTGGAAGATATGGACATATGAAAGGATGGGGAAAAATAATAGAAATTTCTCAGTCATTTGGCAGGAAAAAACTTCCGGTTACTACTGGACTACAATTCCCAGAAAAGCCAGCCAGCTTGGAATGCTGGGAATAGTAGTTTTCAACCTCCAGAACAAGATCTCTTAACCTTGGCAATTTGTGAGGACGTCAATTCCCTGAATTCCCCAGCCCGTCATAAACCATTCAGTTAGTGACTGTTCAAAGTGATGACAGCACTGAAAAAAGAAACCTATGACCTGTTCCTCACACTTACAACCATCATCCCTGTGGTCGCTTGTTCAAAATTTGTGAGCTTGGTGAACCAGCTTGTAGTTATGACCGTCGTACCACCTCAGGGAAGCTGGTTGTAAAGCTTACTTAACAACCACATGAGTCACTTACCAGGATGATTCACTGAACAACTATGGCCAAAAAGTACGGGTCGTCCTTGACCTACGACCACAACTGAGCTCCAAATTTCTATTGCTAAGCGAAAACATTTGTTGAGCAGGTTTCGCTCCATTTTACGACCTTCCTCGCCACAGTTGTTAAGTCAATCACCGTGCTTGATAAGTTGGTAACCCGGTTATTAAGTCAACTTGACTTTCTTGGCTGACTTTGCTTGTCGGAAGTTCGCCAAAGGGATCACGTGACTCCGGGACATTGCGACCGTCATAAATAGGAGTCAGTTGCCACGCATTCTGAGTTTTGATCACAAATTTGGAATTCTGAATTGAATTGAAATATGAAGTTTGAACGGTCATTAAATTAAGTGTTGTATGGTAAGGATTACGGTACCTGTAGTAAAATTGGACAAGACTGGCGAGGATTACAGTACCTGTAGTAAAATTGGACATGACTGTGGAGGATTATGCTACCTGTAGTAAAATTGGACATGACTGTGGAGGATTACACTACCTGTAGTAAAATGGGACATGACTGTGGAGGATTAAGGTACCTGAAGTAAAATGGAACATGACTAGCGAGGATTAAGGTACCTGTAGTAAAATTGGACGTGACTGGTGAGGATTACGGTACCTGTAGTAATTTTTTTAAAATTAGATTTATATCCCGCCCTTCTCCAAAAGGACCCAGGGCGGTGCCCAGGAATTTAAAATACTTACAAAATCGTAATACAAAATTTAAAAACCTATTAAATGCCTGTCCTGCGCTAAAAACCAATTAAAATCCTAAACTAGTCCTAGCGGAGGTTATGTTAGGTTATGTTAAATTGGACATGACTGGCAAGGATTACGGTACCTGTAGTAAAATTGGACATGATTGTGGAGGATTACGGTACCTGTAGTAAAATTGGACATGACTGTGGAGGATTACGCTACCTGTAGTAAAATTGGACATGACTGTGGAGGATTAAGGTACCTGTAGTAAAATTGGACATGACTGGCAAGGATTACGGTACCTGTAGTAAAATTGGACATGACTGGCGAGGATTACGGTACCTGTAG